>CAWTZC010001167.1:0-49632 GCA_963919715.1 Microtus obscurus | reverse complement strand
TCAAAGTTCTGTTCAAAGTTAGAGCAGTGTTCATTTTCTCTATAGAAGCTTAACTTTGAAAGATAATCACGATCTTTTGAAAGGGTAAGAATTTCATGATATGCTTTTGTGAGAAACGCACATGTGTTAATCTGTAATGAGAAGCCCTAGTTTGGGATATGTCAAAGTTCTGTTGTAAGTTAGAGCAGTATTCATTTTCTCTCTAATTGCTTTACTTTGAAAGATAATAACGTTCATTTGAAAGGGTAAGAATTTCATGATATGCTGTTGTGAGAAATGCACATGTGTTACTCTCAAATAAGAAGCCCTGGTTTGGGGTATGTCAAAGTTCTGCTCATAGTTGGAGCAGTGTTCATTTTCTCTCTACAAGCTTTACTTTGAAAGATAATCACGTTCTTTTGAAAGGGTAAGAATTTCATAATATGCTTTTGTGAGAAAAGCACATGTGTTACTCTAAAATGAGAAGCGCTAGTTTGGGGTATGTCCAAGTATTGTTCGACATTAGAGCAGTGTTCATTTTCTCTCTAATTGCTTTACTTTGAATGATAATCACGTTCTTTTGAAAGGGTAAAAATTTCATGAAATGCTTTTGTTAGAAACAAACATATGTTACTCAGAAATGAGAAGTTGTTATTCGGGATATGTTACACTATTGTTAGAAGTTGGCGTAGTGTTAATTTTCTGTGCTGAAGCATGACACTGAAAAATAACCACGTTCATTTGAAGGGGTAAAACCTCCATGAAACGCTTATGTGAGAAACGCACATGTGTTACTCTGAAATGAGAAGCCCTAGTTTGGAATATGTCAAAGTTCAGTTCAAAGTTAGAGCAGTGGTCATTTTCTCTCTAGAAGCTTTACTTTGAAAGATAATCACGTTCATTTGAAATAGTAAGAATTTCTTGATATGCTTATGTGAGAAATGTACATGTGTTACTCTGAAATGAGAAGCCCTTGTTGGGATATGTCCAAGTATTGTTCGACATTAGAGCAGTGTTTATTTTCTCTCTAGAAGCTTTACTTTGAAAGATAATTACATTCATTTGAAAGGGTAAGAATTTCATGATAGGCCTTTGTGAGAAACACATGTTTTACTCTCAAATGAGAAGCACTAGTTTGGGATATGTCAAAGTTTTGTTCATATTTGGAGCAGTGTTCATTTTCTCTCTACAAGCTTTACTTTGAAAGATAATCACGTTCTTTTGAAAGGGTAAGAATTTCATGAAATGCTTTTCTGAGAAACGCAGAATTGTTACTCTGAAATTAGAAGCCCTAATTTGGAATGTGTCAAAGTTCTGTTCAAAGTTAGAGCAGTGTTCATTTCCTCTCTAGAAGCCTTACTTTGAAAGATAATCATGTTCTGTTGAAAGGGTAAGAATTTCATAATATGCTTTTGTGAGAAAAGCACATGTGTTACTCTAAAATGAGAAGCCCTAGTTTGGGGGTATGTCCAAGTGTTGAAATTGGGGTGCCCGGGTTGTGTCCCCAACACCCCAATCGCCTGGCTAGCTTATGCCCGAAATAACAACACACAAAATGTATTCATTTAAACACTGCTTGGCCCATTAGCTTCAACCTCTTAACCCATTTCTAATCATCTATGTAAGCACCCCAAAGTGCGCTTACTGGGAAGATTCTAGCCTACATCCCTCTCGGGTTGGAGTTTCATCGTGAGCGTGCCTCAGAGAGCAGAGCTATCCTGTCTGGCCCGCGAGAGAGGAGGCTTCTGTCCCTGAGTGGAGCTGCGTGCATTCTCTGACCTGACTTCCTCTTCCGCCCAGTTCTGTTTACTCCACCCACCTATGTTCTAACCTATTAGGGCCGGCCAAGCAGTTTCTTTATTTTAACCAATGAAATCAACAGATTCATATATGACACTCCCACATCACTTCCCCTTTTTCTGTTTAAACAAAAAGGAAAGGCTTTAACTTTAACATAGCAAAATTACATAAAACAGTTATCAAGTAAAAATCACAATAATCTTTATCATAACTAAGGAAAAGTATAACTATAACTAACTATTCTTAACTCCATCAAAGACTCCAGAAAGATACAATATCACCTAAGCAAACAAGAAATAAGCAACTTTCAAACTCTAGAAATGACAGAGACATCTCGCTGCCTGTACAGTCACCCAAAGTTCCTCTGTACCGTTGGGGCATCCGTCTTCGGCCTACAGGCCTATAGTTTTCAGCAGACATTCCACAAAGCAGGAAATTTCAAAGGCAGTCACTATCTGCTTGTCCTGAAGAATGTCTTGCAGACTCCTTCATGAATCAGGAACCCCGAAAGATCATCTCACCTTTAGGCAAGTTCAGTAAGTCCTCTCTCTGTGGGTTCTGTGTCCAGTTTATGCAATGGTCCAGGCAAGAACAGTCTCTTGCCCAAATGGCTATCAAACTCCATAAGGATCCTCTTCGATGCCCATCTTCCTCTTGAAGTAGATTGGTGTTGCCAGGAGCAGAGTGTCTCATTGTCATGAAAAGCCCTAAGTTACTAAAACATTTAGAATGCTATATTCTATAATCTTTGAAAGATATGAAGAATGCCTATCTAAAATATATCTATGTACATCTAGAAAATCTTAACTAACATATTAACTAACTTAACTAATCTATTAACAACCTATATACATTACATTTTTAAATGAACTACACAATCACTATACCTTAATCAGGATCAGAAATACATGTACATATAACAAAATTGACCTTAAATTTAAATCACTAAAGCAAAATCCATATCAATGTAAATTATTCATACCTATACCATTTCCCCCTTTAAATGTAAAAGAACACTTATAAACCATATTTGGGAACATGGGCGCAGTTATTTCTCTCCAAACTGCTTCCTGCTGAATGGGGGGCGTTGTTAATTAGGTCTTTCATGGTATAACCTGTGTGCTGGTTTCATCTCAGTTGGCAGTTGAGAGAAGCAATTTTCTGAAGGCGTTCACAGCAACCCTTCAGGAGGGCGTGGTCCATCATACCATATCGGAATAGAAGAAATGAACACGGTCTCATCCTCTGTGAAAACAAAACAAGAAACTCCTTTCCAAAGTATTATATCCTTAGATCCAAATTTCCAAGTCAAGGCATTTTCACAATATCTATGTTGGGTTAGTTTAGCAGCATTTATAAGCAAATACCGTTTGGCATCTGTTGCTTCTTCCTCAGCATTCAAACAATTCAAAGAGAGCATAATAGCATACAGTATCAAGATTCTCTGTGTATTTTCCATCTTTGTATGGCTTTATTTTAACCTCTATTTCGTTTATTTTTACTTTTAACTTTTTGCTTTTTAAGCGTATATCTTTGACCTGGACACTGTAGACCAGGCTCTTCTTGAACTCTCAGAGATCCGCCTGTCTCTGCCTCCCAGGCACTGGGATTAAAGGCGTATGCTACTACACCTTGAACTCACAGAGATCTGTTTGTCTCTGCCTTCTAGGCACTGGGATTAAAGGCGTGTAGCTACCACACTTTGAAGTCACAGAGGTCAATCTCCCTCTGCCTTCCAAGTGTTGGGATTAAAGGCGTGTACTATCACAACCAACTTCTCTTTTTCTTTCATTTTTTTTTACTCTTAAAAACTTACTTTTAGCATGCATATATTTTTAACACACTGTAAATCATTTAAAATTTTCTTTATCTTTGAATCTCTTTACTGTATCTCTCTCTGTTTTTCTGACCACATAGGTCTTTAATTTACCAAGCAATCTCAGTAGGACTAAAGGCGTGGCTTTGCCAGCTAGTTCCAGTCCATTCCTTCACTTTCTGCCATTCCAACCTTGTGACTGAGGTACCGGCCAGAGCCGCGTTCAGTGCCACAAGTCTACAGTATTTCAAGGTCCCTGCCAGCCAGCGAGCTACAACAGACAACACTCAATCAAGTCCTCTCTCTGTAGCCGGCCCTCCTGCCTCAAACAGTCAGAGTTGCCCTGGCAGGATGGCCCAGAAAGCCAGCATTTTTAAACAGCGCAGCTTTTTTTTTTTTTTTTTTTTTTGCTACGGCTGAAAACAGAAAAGCATGCGTTCAGCTTTTCATCAATACCGTTTCAGTGTTTCGTGGCAGGACCTCTTAATGAGCTGCAGGGTTTTGCAGCTAAAGCTGAGTCAGGAAAGCCTCTCTTAGATGAGCGCGCATGCTTGCCTCTAGCAAACAGAGCAGCCCCGAGAAACTGCTGCTACCAAGAAAACAAACATTCTTTACTCTATTCTTTCCCAAGTTTTCTCAGGCTTTCTGTGGATTCAGTTGTCCACACGTTGGGCAGCCATCTGTTGAAATTGGGGTGCCGGGGTTGTGTCCCCAACACCCCAATCGCCTGGCTAGCTTATGCCCGAAATAACAACACACAAAATGTATTCATTTAAACACTGCTTGGCCCATTAGCTTCAACCTCTTAACCCATTTCTAATCATCTATGTAAGCACCACAAAGTGCGCTTACCGGGAAGATTCTAGCCTACATCCATCTCGGGTTGGAGTTTCATCGTGAGCGTGCCTCAGAGAGCAGAGCTATCCTGTCTGGCCCGCGAGAGAGGAGGCTTCTGTCCCTGAGTGGAGCTGCGTGCATTCTCTGACCTGACTTCCTCTTCCGCCCAGTTCTGTTTACTCCACCCACCTATGTTCTAACCTATTAGGGCCGGCCAAGCAGTTTCTTTATTTTAACCAATGAAATCAACAGATTCATATATGACACTCCCACATCATCCAAGTATTGTTCGACATTAGAGCAGTGTTCATTTTCTCTCTAGAAGCTTTAATGTTAAAATTAATTACGTTCTTTTGAGAGGTTAAGAATTTCATGCAATGCTTATGTTAGAAAAAAACATGTGTTAATCTGAAATGAGAAGTTGTTATTCGGGATATGTTACACTTATTGTTAGAAGTTAGCGCAGTGTTCATTTTCTGTGTTGAACCATGACGTAGAAAAATGATCACGTTCATTTGAAAGGGTAAAATTTGATGAAATGGTTTTGTGAGAAACACAAATGTATTACTCTGAAATGAGAAGCCCTAGTTTGGAATGTGTCAAAGTTCTGTTCAAAGTTAGAGCAGTGTTCATTTTAGCTCTAGAAGCTTTAATTTGAAAGATAATCACGTTCATTTGAAAGGGTAAGAATTTCATGATATGCTTTTGTGAGAAACGCAAATGTGTTACTCTCAAATGAGAAGCAATTGCTAGGGATATGTCCAAGTATTGTTCAACATTAGAGCAGTGTTCAATTTCTCTCTGGAAGCTTTACTTTGAAAGATAATCACGTTCATTTGAAAGGGTAAAAATTTCATGAAATGCTTTTGTGAGAAACGCACATGTGTTACTCTGAAATGAGAAGCCCTAGTTCGGAATATGTCAAAGTTCTGTTCAAAGTTAGAGCAGTGTTCATTTTCTCTCTAGAAGCTTTACTTTGAAAGATAATCACGTTCATTTGAAAGGGTAAGAATTTCATGGTGTGCTTTTGTGAGAAACACACATGGGTTACTCTCAAATGAGAATCCCTAGTTTGGGATATGTCAAAGTTCTGTACAAAGTTAGAGCAGTGTTCATTTCCTCTCTAGAAGCTTTACTTTGAAAGATAATCACATTCTTTTGAAAGGGTAAGAATTTCATGAAATACTTCTGTGAGAAACGCACTTGTGTTACGCTGAAATAAGAAGTTGTTATTCGGGATATGTTACACTATTGTTAGAAGTTGGCGGAGTGTTCATTTTCTGTGCTGAAGCATTACATTGAAAGATAATCACGTTCATTTGAAAGGGTAAAAATTTCATGAAACGCTTTTGTGAGAAATGCACATGTGATACTCTGAAATGAGAAGCCCTAGTTTGGAATATGTCAAAGTTCTGTTCAAAGTTAGAGCAGTGGTCATTTTCTCTCTAGAAGCTTTACTTTGGAAGGTAATCACGTTCATTTGAAAGGGTAAAAATTTCATGAAATGCTTTTGTGAGAAAAGCACATGTGTTACTCTGAAATAAGAAGCCCTAGTTTGGAACATGTCAAAGTTCTGTTGAAACTTAGCGCAGTGTTCAGTTTCTCTTAGAAGCTTTACTTTGAAAGATAATCACGTTCATTTGAAAGGGTAAGAATTTCATGGTGTGCTTTTGTGAGAAACACACATGGGTTACTCTCAAATGAGAATCCCTAGTTTGGGATATGTCAAAGTTCTGTACAAAGTTAGAGCAGTGTTCATTTCCTCTCTAGAAGCTTTACATTGAAAGATAATCACATTCTTTTGAAAGGGTAAGAATTTCATGAAATACTTCTGTGAGAAACGCACTTGTGTTACGCTGAAATGAGAAGTTGTTATTCGTGATATGTTACACTATTGTTAGAAGTTGGCGGAGTGTTCATTTTCTGTGCTGAAGCATTACATTGAAAGATAATCACGTTCATTTGAAAGGGTAAAAATTTCATGAAACGCTTTTGTGAGATATGCACATGTGCTACTCTGAAATGAGAAGCCCTAGTTTGGAATAGGTCAAAGTTCTGTTCAAAGTTAGAGCAGTGGTCATTTTCTCTCTAGAAGCTTTACTTTGGAAGGTAATCACGTTCATTTGAAAGGGTAAAAATTTCATGAAATGCTTTTGTGAGAAAAGCACATGTGTTACTCTGAAATGAGAAGCCCTAGTTTGGAACATGTCAAAGTTCTGTTGAAACTTACCGCAGTGTTCAGTTTCGCTCTAGAAGCTTTACTTTGAAAGATAATCACGATCATTTGAAAGGGTAAGAATTCCATGATATGCTTATGTGAGAAACGCACTTGTGTTACTCTGAAATGAGAAGCCCTAGTTTTGGATATGTCCAAGTATTGTTTGACATTCAAGCAGTGTTCATTTTCTCTCTAGAAGATTTACATTGAAAGATAATCATTTTCTTTTAAAGGGAAAAAATTTCATGAAATGCTTTTGTGAGTAACACACATGTGTTACTATGAAATGAGAAGCCCTATTGGGAATATGTCAGTTCTGTTCAAAGTTAGACCAGTGTTCATTTTTTTTCTAGAAGCTTTACTTTGAAAGATAATCACATTCTTTTGTAAGGGTAAGAATTTCATGAAATACTTCTGTGAGAAACGGACATGTGTTACGCTGAAATGAGAAGTTGTTATTCGGGATATGTTATCCTATTGTTAGAAGTTGGCGGAGTGTTCATTTTCTGTGCTGAATCATTACATTGAATGATAATCACGTTCATTTGAAAGGCTAAAAATTTCATGAAACGCTCTTGTGAGAAACACACATGTGTTACTCTGTAATAAGAAGCTCTAGTTTGGAATAGGTCAAAGTTCTGTTCAAAGTTAGAGCAGTGGTCATTTTCTCTCTAGAAGATTTGTAAGATACTCACGTTCTAATGAAATGGTAAGAATTTCATGAAATAGTTTTGTGAGAAACGCACATTTGTTACTCTCAAATGAGAAGCCATAGTTTGGGATATGTCAACGTACTGTTCGACATTAGAGCAGTGTTCATTTTCTCTCTAGAAGCTTTACTTTGAAAGATAATCACGTTCATTTGAAAGGCTAAGAATTTCGTGAAATGCTTAAGTGAGAAACGCACATGTGTTTACTCTCAAATGAGAAGCCCTAGTTTGGGATATGTCAAAGTTCTGTTCATAGTTGGAGCAGTGTTCATTTTGTCTCTAGAAGCTTTCCTTTGAAAGATAATCCACGATCTTTTTTTTTCAAATATTTATTTATTTATTATGTATACAATATTCTGTCTGTGTGTATGTCTGCAGGCCAGAAGAGGGCACCAGACCTCATTCCAGATGGTTGTGAGCTACCATGTTGTTGCTGGGAATTGAACTCAGGACCTTTGGAAGAACAGGCAATGCTCTTAACCACTGAACCATCTCTCCAGCACCCAGGCCGTTCTTTTGAAAGGGTAAGAATTTCATGAAATGCATTTGTTAGAAAAAAACATTTGTTACTCTGAAATGAGAAGTTGTTATTTGGGATATGTTACACTTATTGTTAGAAGTTAGCGCAGTGTTCATTTTCTGTGCTGAAGCAAGACATTGAAAAATAACCACGTTCATTTGAAAGGGTAAAAACTTCATTAAATGCTTTTGTGTGAAACGCACATGCGTTACTCTGAAATGAGAAGCCCTAGTTTGGAACATGTCAAAGTTCTGTTGAAAGATAGCACAGTGTTCATTTTTGCTCTAGAAGCTTTACTTTGAAAGATAATCACGTTCACTGGAAAGGGTAAGAATTTCGTGATATGCTTTTGTAAGAAATGCACATGTGTTACTCTCAAATGAGAAGCCCTAGTTTGGGATATGTCAACGTACTGTTCGACATTAGAGCAGTGTTCATTTTCTCTCTAGAAGCAGTACTTTGAAAGATAATTACCTTCTTTTTTTAAGGGTAAGAATTTCATGAAATGCTTAAATGAGAAATGCACATGTGTTACTCTCAAATGAGAAGCCCTAGTTGGGATATGTCAAAGTTCTGTTCATAGTTGGAGCAGTGTTCACTTCCTCTCTAGAAGCTTTACATTGAAAGATAATCACATTCTTTTGAAAGGGTAAGAATTTCATGAAATACTTCTGTGAGAAAAGCACATGTGTTATGCTGAAATGAGAAGTTGTTATTCGGGATATGTTACACTATTGTTAGAAGTTGGCAGAGTGTTCATTTTCTGTGCTGAAGCATTACATTGAAAGATAATAACGATCATTTGAAAGGGTAAAAATTTCATGAAACGCTTTTGTGAGAAACACACACGCGTTACTCTGAGATGAGAAGCCCTAGTTTGGAATAGGTCAAAGTTCTGTTCAAAGTTAGAGCAGTGGTCATTTTCTCTCTAGAAGCTTTACTTTGAAAGATAATCACGTTCATTTGAAATAGTATAATTTCATGATATGCTTATGTGAGAAACGCACATGTGTTACTCTGAAATGAGAAGCCATAGTTTGGGATATGTCCAAGTATTTTTCGACCTTAGAGCAGTGTTCATTTTCTCTCCAGAAGTTTTACTTTGTAAGATAATCATGTTCTTCTTTTGAAAGGGTTAGAATTTCATGAAATGCTTTTGTGAGAAAGGCACATGTGTTACTCTCAGATGAGAAGATCTAGTTTAGCGTATGTCCAAGTATTATTCGACATTAGAGCAGTGTTCATTTTCTATCTAGAAGCTTTACTTTGAAAGATAATCAGGTCCTCTTAATGGGTAAGGTTTTCATGATATGCTTCTGTGAAAAACGCACATGTGTTACTCTCAAATGAGAAGCCCTAGTTTGGGATATGTCCTGTATTGCTCGACATTAGAGCAGTGTTTATTTTCTCTCTAGAAGCTTTAGTTTGAAAGATAATCACATTTGTTTTAACGGGTAAAAATTTCATGAAATGCTTTTGTGAGAAACGCATATGTGTTACTCTCAAAAGAGAAGCCCTAGTTTGGGATATGTCCAAGTATTGTTCGACATTAGAACAGTGTTCAATTTCTCTTTAGAAGCTTTACTTTGAAAGATAATCACGTTCTTTGAAAGGGTAAGAATTTCATGAAATGCTTTTGTGAGAAACATACATATGTTACTGTGAAATGAGAAGCCCTAGTTTGGAATATGTCAAGTTCTGTTCAAAGTTAAAGCGGTGTTCATTTTCTCTCTAGAAGCTTTACTTTGAAAGATAATCACGTTCGTTTTAAAGGGTAAGAATCTCATGATATGCTTTTGTGAGAAATGCACATGTGTTACTCTCAAATGCAAAGCCCTATTTGTGATATGTCAAAGTTCTGTTCAAACTTCTCTTTTTCTTTCATTTTTTTTTTACTCTTAAAAACTTACTTTTAGCATGCATATATTTTTAACACACTGTAAATCATTTAAAATTTTCTTTATCTTTGAATCTCTCTTTACTGTATCTCTCTCTGTTTTTCTGACCACATAGGTCTTTAATTTACCAAGCAATCTCAGTAGGACTAAAGGCGTGGCTTTGCCAGCTAGTTCCAGTCCATTCCTTCACTTTCTGCCATTCCAACCTTGTGACTGAGGTACCGGCCAGAGCCGCGTTCAGTGCCACAAGTCTACAGTATTTCAAGGTCCCTGCCAGCCAGCGAGCTACAACAGACAACACTCAATCAAGTCCTCTCTCTGTAGCCGGCCCTCCTGCCTCAAACAGTCAGAGTTGCCCTGGCAGGATGGCCCAGAAAGCCAGCATTTTTAAACAGCGCAGCTTTTTTTTTTTTTTTTTTTTTTTGCTACGGCTGAAAACAGAAAAGCATGCGTTCAGCTTTTCATCAATACCGTTTCAGTGTTTCGTGGCAGGACCTCTTAATGAGCTGCAGGGTTTTGCAGCTAAAGCTGAGTCAGGAAAGCCTCTCTTAGATGAGCGCATGCTTGCCTCTAGCAAACAGAGCAGCCCCGAGAAACTGCTGCTACCAAGAAAACAAACATTCTTTACTCTATTCTTTCCCAAGTTTTCTCAGGCTTTCTGTGGATTCAGTTGTCCACACGTTGGGCAGCCATCTGTTGAAATTGGGGTGCCGGGGTTGTGTCCCCAACACCCCAATCGCCTGGCTAGCTTATGCCCGAAATAACAACACACAAAATGTATTCATTTAAACACTGCTTGGCCCATTAGCTTCAACCTCTTAACCCATTTCTAATCATCTATGTAAGCACCACAAAGTGCGCTTACCGGGAAGATTCTAGCCTACATCCATCTCGGGTTGGAGTTTCATCGTGAGCGTGCCTCAGAGAGCAGAGCTACACTGTCTGGCCCGCGAGAGAGGAGGCTTCTGTCCCTGAGTGGAGCTGCGTGCATTCTCTGACCTGACTTCCTCTTCCGCCCAGTTCTGTTTACTCCACCCACCTATGTTCTAACCTATTAGGGCCGGCCAAGCAGTTTCTTTATTTTAACCAATGAAATCAACAGATTCATATATGACACTCCCACATCATCCAAGTATTGTTCGACATTAGAGCAGTGTTCATTTTCTCTCTAGAAGCTTTAATGTTAAAGTTAATTACGTTCTTTTGAGAGGTTAAGAATTTCATGCAATGCTTTTGTTAGAAAAAAACATGTGTTAATCTGAAATGAGAAGTTGTTATTCGGGATATGTTACACTTATTGTTAGAAGTTAGCGCAGTGTTCATTTTCTGTATTGAACCATGACGTAGAAAAATGATCACGTTCATTTGAAAGGGTAAAAATTTGATGAAATGGTTTTGTGAGAAACACAAATGTATTACTCTGAAATGAGAAGCCCTAGTTTGGAATGTGTCAAAGTTCTGTTCAAAGTTAGAGCAGTGTTCATTTTAGCTCTAGAAGCTTTAATTTGAAAGATAATCACGTTCATTTGAAAGGGTAAGAATTTCATGATATGCTTTTGTGAGAAACGCAAATGTGTTACTCTCAAATGAGAAGCAATTGCTAGGGATATGTCCAAGTATTGTTCAACATTAGAGCAGTGTTCAATTTCTCTCTGGAAGCTTTACTTTGAAAGATAATCACGTTCATTTGAAAGGGTAAAAATTTCATGAAATGCTTTTGTGAGAAACGCACATGTGTTACTCTGAAATGAGAAGCCCTAGTTCGGAATATGTCAAAGTTCTGTTCAAAGTTAGGGCAGTGTTCATTTTGTCTCTAGAAGCTTTACTTTGAAAGATAATCACGTTCATTTGAAAGGGTAAGAATTTCATGGTGTGCTTTTGTGAGAAACACACATGGGTTACTCTCAAATGAGAATCCCTAGTTTGGGATATGTCAAAGTTCTGTACAAAGTTAGAGCAGTGTTCATTTCCTCTCTAGAAGCTTTACTTTGAAAGATAATCACATTCTTTTGAAAGGGTAAGAATTTCATGAAATACTTCTGTGAGAAACGCACTTGTGTTACGCTGAAATGAGAAGTTGTTATTCGGGATATGTTACACTATTGTTAGAAGTTGGCGGAGTGTTCATTTTCTGTGCTGAAGCATTACATTGAAAGATAATCACGTTCATTTGAAAGGGTAAAAATTTCATGAAACGCTTTTGTGAGAAATGCACATGTGATACTCTGAAATGAGAAGCCCTAGTTTGGAATAGGTCAAAGTTCTGTTCAAAGTTAGAGCAGTGGTCATTTTCTCTCTAGAAGCTTTACTTTGGAAGGTAATCACGTTCATTTGAAAGGGTAAAAATTTCATGAAATGCTTTTGTGAGAAAAGCACATGTGTTACTCTGAAATGAGAAGCCCTAGTTTGGAACATGTCCAAGTTCTGTTGAAACTTAGCGCAGTGTTCAGTTTCGCTCTAGAAGCTTTACTTTGAAAGATAATCACGATCATTTGAAAGGGTAAGAATTCCATGATATGCTTATGTGAGAAACGCACTTGTGTTACTCTGAAATGAGAAGCCCTAGTTTTGGATATGTCCAAGTATTGTTTGACATTCAAGCAGTGTTCATTTTCTCTCTAGAAGATTTACTTTGAAAGATAATCACGTTTGTTTGAAAGGGTAAGAATTTCATGATATGTTTTTGTGAGAAACGCACATGTGTTATTCTGAAATGAGAAGCCCTAGTTTGGAATGTGTCAAAGTTCTGTTCAAAGTTAGACCAGTGTTCATTTTCTCTCTAGAAGCTTTACTTGGAAAGATAATCACGTTCATTTGAAAGGGTAAGAATGTCAAGATATGCTTTTGTGATAAACGCACATGTGTTACTCTAAAATGAGAAGCCCTAGTTTGGGATATGTCCAAGTATTGTTCGAAGTTAGAGCAGTGTTCATTTTCTCTCTAGAAGCTTTACTGTTAAAGGTAAACACGTTCTTTTGAAAGGTTAAGAATTTCATGCAATGCTTTTGTTAGAAACAAACATGTGTTACTCTGAAATGAGAAGTTGTTATTCGGGATATGTTACACTTATTGTTAGAAGTTAGCGCAGTGTTCATTTTCTGTGTGGAAGCATGACATTGAAAAATAATCACGTTAATTTTAAGGGGTAAAAATTTCATGAAATGCTTTAGTGAGAAATGCACATGTGTTCCTCTGAAAGGAGAAGCCCTAGTTTGGAATGTGTCATAGTTCTGTTCCAAGTTAGAGCAGTGTTCATTTTCTCTCTAGATGTTTTAATTTGTAAGATACTCACGCTCTTTTGAAAGGGTAAGAATTTCATTATATGCTTTTGTGAGAAAGCCACATGGGTTATTCTCAGATGAGAAGCCCTAGTTTGGGATATGTCAAAGTTCTGTTCAAAAGTAGAGCAGTGTTCATTTTCTCTCTAGAAGTTTTAATTTGTAATATGCTCACGTTCTTTTGAAGGGTAAGAATTTCATGATATGCTTATGTGAGAAACGCACATGTGTTTCTCTGAAATGAGAAGCCCTAGTTTGGGATATGTCTAAGTACTGTTCAATGTTAGAGCAGTGTTCATTTCCTCTCTAGAAGCTTTACTTTGGAAGATATTCACGTTCATTTGAAAGGGTAAGAATTTCATGCAAGGCTTTTGTTAGAAACAAACATGTGTTACTCTGAAATGAGAAGTTGTTATTTGGGATATGTTATACTTATTGTTAGAAGTTAGCGCAGTGTACATTTTCTGTGCTGATGCATGACATTGTAAAATAACCACTTTCATTTGAAAGGGTAAAAACTTCATTAAATGCTTTTGTGAGAAACGCACATGTATTACTCTGAAATGAGAAGCCCTAGTTTGGAACATGTCAAAGTTCTGTTGAAAGTTAGCACAGTGTTCATTTTTGCGCTAGAAGCTTTACTTTGAAAGATAATCACGTTCACTTGAAAGAGTAAGAATTTCATGATATGCTTTTGTGAGAAACGCACATGTGTTACTCTCAAATGAGAAGCCCTAGCTTGGGATATGTCCAAGTATTGTTCGACATTAGAGCAGTGTTCATTTTCTCTCTAGAAGCTTTACTTTGAAAGATAATCACGTTCATTTGAAAGGGTAAAAATTTCATGAAATGCTTTTGTGAGAAACGCACATGTGTTACTCTGAAAGGAGAAGCCCTAGTTTGGAATATGTCAAAGTTCTGTTGAAAGTTAGAGCAGTGTTCATTTTCTCTCTAACTGCTTTACTTTGAAAGATAATAAAGTTCTTTTGTAAGGGTAAGCATTTCATGGAATGCTTTTGTGAGAAACGCACATGTGTTACTCTGAAATGAGAAGTTGTTATTCGGGATATGTTACACTATTGTTAGAAGTTGGCGGAGTGTTCATTTTCTGTGTTGAAGCATTACATTGAAAGATAATCACGTTCATTTGAAAGGGTAAGAATTTCATGAAATGCTTTAGTGAGAAACGCACACGTGTTGCTCTCAAATGAGAAGCACTAGTTTGTAAGATGTCAAAGTTCTGTTCAAAGTTAGAGCAGTGTTCATTTTCTCTCTAGAAGCTTAACATTGAAAGATAATCATGTTCGTTTGAAAGGGTAAGAAATTCATGATATGCTTTTGTGACAAACGCATATGTGTTACTCTCAAATGAGAAGTACTAGTTTGGGATATGTCCAAGTATTGTTCGACATTACAGCAGTGTTCATTTTCTCTCTAGAAGCTTTACCTTGAAAGAAAATCACGTTCTTTTGAAAGGGTAAGAATTTCATGATATGCTTTTGTGAGAAACGCACATGTGTTACTCTAAAATGAGAAGCCCTAGTTTGTGTTATGTCCAAGTATTGTTTAACATTAGAGCAGTGTTCATTTTCTCTCTAGAAGCTTTACTGTTAAAGTTAATCACGTTCTTTTGAAAGGTAAAAAATCTCATGCAATGCTTTTGTTAGAAACAAATATGTGTTAATCTGAAATGAAAAGTTGTTATTCGGGATATGTTACACTTATTGTTAGAAGTTAGCGCAGTGTTCATTTTCTGTGTGGAAGCATGACATTGAAAAATAATCACGTTAATTTGAAAGGGTAAAAATTTCATGAATTGCTTTAGTGAGAAACGCACATGTGTTACTCTGAAATGAGAAGCCCTAGTTTGGAATGTGTCATAGTTCTGTTCAAAGTTAAAACAGTGTTCATTTTCTCTCTAGAAGTTTTAATTTGTAAGATACTCACGTTCTTTTGAAAGGGTAAGAATTTCATGATATGCTTTTGTGAGAAACGCACAAGGGTTATTCTCAAATGAGAAGGGCTAGTTTGGGATATGTCAAAGTTCTGTTCAAAGTTAGAGCAGTGTTCATTTTCTCTATAGAAGCTTAACTTTGAAAGATAATCACGATCTTTTGAAACTTTTCTCTCTAGAAGTTTTACTTTGAAAGATAATCACGTTCTTTTGAAAAGCTAAGAGTTTCATGAAATTCTTCTGTAATAAACACACATGTGTTACTCTCAAATGAGAAGCCATAGCTTGGGATATGTCCAAGTATTGTTCGACATTAGAGCAGTGTTCATTTCTCTCTAGAAGCTTTACGGTTAAAGTTAATTACGTTCTTTTGAAAAATTAAATATTTCATGCAATGCTTTTGTTAGAAACAAACATGTGTTACTCTGAAAAGAGAAATTGTTATTTGGGATATGTTACACTTATTGTTAGAAGTTAGCGCAGTGTTCATTTTCTGTGCTGAAGCTAGACATGAAAAATAACCACGTTCATTATAAAGAGTAAAAACTTCATTAAATGCTTTTGTGAGAAACGCACATGTGTTAATCTGAAATGAGAAGCCCTATTTGGAACATTTCAAAGTTCTGTTTAAAGTTAGCGCAGTGTTCATTTTCACTCTAGAAGCTTTACTTTGAAAGATAATCACGTTCGTTTGAAAGGGTAAGAATTTCATGATATGTTTTTGTGAGAAACGCACATGTGTTACTCTCAAATGAAAAGGCCTACTTTGGGATATGTCCAAGTATTGTTCGACATTAGAGCAGTGTTCCTTTTCTCTCTAGAAGCTTTACTTTGAAATATAATCACGTTCTTTTGAAAGGATAAGAATTTCATGAAATGCTTTTGTGAGAAACGCGCATCTGTTGCTCTGAAATGAGAAGCCCTAGTTTGGAATGTGTCAAAGTTCTGTTCAAAGTTAGAGCAGTGTTCATTTTCTCTCTAGAAGCTTTCCTTTGAAAGATAATCACGTTCATTTGAAAGGGTAAAAATTTCATGATATCCTTTTGTGAGAAACGCACATGTGTTACTCTCAAATGAGAAGCCCTAGTTTGGGATATGTCAATGTTCTGTTCATAGTTAGAGCAGTGTTCATTTTTTCTCTAGAAGCTTTACTTTGAAAGATACTCACGTTCTATTGAAAGGGTAAGAATTTCATGAAATATTTTTGTGAGAAACGCACATTTGTTACTCTCAAATGAAGAGCCCTAGTTTGGGATATGTCAACGTACTGTTCGACAATAGAGCAGTGTTCATTTTCTCTCTAGAAATTTTACTTTGAAAGATAATCACGTTCATTTGAAAGGGTAAGAATTTCATGAAATGCTTAAGTGAGAAACGCACATGTGCTACTCTCAAATGAGAAGCCCTAGTTTGGGATATGTCAAATTTTTGTTCATAGTTGGAGCAGTGTTCATTTTCTCTCTAGAAGCTTTACTTAGAAAGATAATCACGATCTTTTTTTTTAATGTTTATTTATATATTATGTATACAATATTCTGTCTGTGTGTATGTCTGCAGGCCAGAAGACGGCACCAGACCTCATTCCATATTATTGTGAGCTACCATGTGGTTGCCAGGAATTGAACTCAGGACCTTTGGAAGAGCAGGCAATGCTCTTAACCACTGAGCCAACTCTCCATCCCCCAAGCCGTTCTTTTGAAATCGTAAGAATTTGATGGAATGCTTTTGTTAGAAACGCACATGTGTTACTCTGAAATGAGAAGCCCTAGTTCGGGATATGTCAAAGTCCTGTTCATAGTTGGAGCAGTGTACATTTTCTCTCTAGAAGCTTTACTTTGAAAGATAATCACGTTCTTTGAAAGGGTAAGAATTTCATGAAATGCTTTTGTTAGAAACAAACATTTGTTACTCTGAAATGAGAAGTTGTTATTTGGGATATGTTCCACTTATTGTTAGAAGTTAGTGCAGTGTTCATTTTCTGTGCTGAAGCAAGACATTGCAAAATAACCACGTTGATTTGAAAGGGGAAAAACTTCATTAAATGCTTTTGTGAGAAACGCACATGTGTTTCTCTGAAATGAGAAGCCCTAATTTGGAACATGTCAAAGTTCTGTTGAAAGTTAGGACAGTGTTCATTTTCCCGCTAGAAGCTTTACTTTGAAAGATAATCACGTTCACTTGAAAGGGTATGAAATTCACGATATGCTTCTGTGAGAAA
Organism: Microtus obscurus; assembly: GCA_963919715.1. Classification (NCBI taxonomy): domain Eukaryota; kingdom Metazoa; phylum Chordata; class Mammalia; order Rodentia; family Cricetidae; genus Microtus; species Microtus obscurus. Next base: position 32,404 of record CAWTZC010001167.1, on the reverse strand, counting down.
CACACATGTGTTACTCTCAAATGAGAAGCCCTAGCTTGGGATATGTCCAAGTATTGTTCGACATTAGAGCAGTGTTCATTTTCTCTCTAGAAGCTTTACTTTGAAAGATAATCACGTTCATTTGAAAGGGTAAAAATTTCATGAAATGCTTTTGTGAGAAACGCACATGTGTTACTCTGAAATGAGAAGCCCAAGTTTGTAAGATGTCAAAGTTCTGTTCAAAGTTAGAGCAGTGTTCTTTTCCTCTCTAGAAGCTTTACTTTGAAAGATAATCATGTTCATTTTAAGGGTAAGAATTTCATAATATCCTTTTGTGAGAAACGCACATGTGTTACTTTGAAATGAGAAGCCCTAGTTTTGAATGTGTCATAGTTCTGTTCAAAGTTAGAGCAGTGTTCATTTTCTCTATAGAAGCTTAACTTTGAAAGATAATCACAATCTTTTGAAAGGGTAAGAATTTCATGAAATGCTTTAGTGAGAAACGCACATGTGTTAATCTGAAATGAGAAGCCCTATTTGGAACATTTCAAAGTTCTGTTGAAAGTTAGGGCAGTGTTCATTTTCACTCTAGAAGCTTTACTTTGAAAAATAATCACGTTCGTTTGAAAGGGTAAGAATTTCATGATATGCTTTTGTGAGAAACGCACATGTGTTACTCTCAAATGAAAAGGCCTACTTTGGGATATGTCCAAGTATTGTTCGACATTAGAGCAGTGTTCCTTTTCTCTCTAGAAGTTTACATTGAAATATAATCACGTTCTTTTGAAAGGATAAGAATTACATGAAATGCTTTTGTGAGAAACGCGCATCTGTTGCTCTGAAATGAGAAGCCCTAGTTTGGAATGTGTAAAAGTTCTGTTCAAAGTTAGAGCAGTGTTCATTTTCTCTCTAGAAGCTTTACTTTGAAATATAATCACGTTCATTTGAAAGGGTAAGAATTTCATGATATCCTTTTGTGAGAAACGCACATGTGTTACTCTCAAATGAGAAGCCCTAGTTTGGATATGTCAATGTTCTGTTCAAAGTTAGAGCAGTGTTCATTTTTTCCCTAGAAGCTTTACTTTGAAAGATAATCACGTTCTTTTGAAAGAGGAAGAACTTCATGAAATTCTTTTGTTAGAAAAAAACATTTGTTATTCAGAAATGAGAAGTTGTTATTCGGGATATGTTACACTATTGTTAGATGTTGGCGTAGTGTTAATTTTCTGTGCTGAAGCATAACACTGAAAAATAACCACGTTCATTTGAAAGGGTAAAAACTTCATTAAATGCTTTTGTGAGAAACGCACATGTGTTACTCTGAAATGAGAAGCCCTAGTTTGGAACATGTCAAAGTTCTGTTGAAAGTTAGCACAGTGTTCATTTTTGCGCTAGAAGCTTTACTTTGAAAGATAATCACTTTCACTTGAAAGGGTAGAATTTCATGATATGCTTTTGTGAGATACGCACATGTGTTACTCTCAAATGAGAAGCCCTAGCTTGGGATATGTCCAAGTATTGTTCGACATTAGAGCAGTGTTCATTTTCTCTCTATGAGCTTTATTTGAAAGATAATCACGTTAATTTGAAAGGGTAAAAATTTCATGAAATGCTTTAGTGAGAAACGCACAAGTGTTACTCTGAAAGGAGAAGCCCTAGTTTGGAATATGTCAAAGTTCTGTTGAAAGTTAGAGCAGTGTCCATTTTCTCTCTAATTGCTTTAATCTGAAAGATAATAACGTTCTTTTTTAAGGGTAAGTATTTCATGAAATGCTTTTGTGAGAAACGCACATGTTTTACTCGGAAATGAGAAGTTGTTATTCGGTATATGTTACACTATTGTTTGAAGTTGGCGGAGTGTTCATTTTCTGTGTTGAAGCATTACATTGAAAGATAATCACATTCATTTGAAAGGGTAAGAATTTCATGAAATGCTTTTGTTAGAAACGCACATGTGTAACTCTGAAATGAGAAGCCCTACTTTGGAATGTGTCATAGTTCTGTTCCAAGTTAGAGCAGTGTTCATTTTCTCTCTAGAAGTTTTAATTTGTAAGATACTCACGTTCTTTTGAAAGGTTAAGAATTTCATTATATGCTTTTGTGAGAAAGCCACATGGGATATTCTCAAATAAGAAGCCCTAGTTTGGGATATGTCAAAGTTCTGTTCAAAGGTAGAGCAGTGTTCATTTTCTCTCTAGAAGTTTTAATTTGTAAGGTGCTCATGTTCTTTTGAAGGGTAAGAATTTCCTGATATGCTTTTGTGAGAAACGCACATGGGTTACTCTCAAATGAGAAGCCCTAGTTTGGGATATGTCAAAGTACTGTTCAATGTTAGAGCAGTGTTCATTTCCTCTCTAGAAGCTTTACTTTGAAAGATATTCACGTTCTTTTGAAAGGGTAAGAATTTCACGCAATGCTTTTGTTAGAAACGCACATGTGTTACTCTGAAATGATAAGCCGTACTTTGGGATGTGTTACAGTTCTGTTCCAAGTTAGCGCAGTGTTCATTTTCTCTCTAGAAGCTTGACTTTGTAAAGTAATCACTTTCTTTTGAAAGGGTAAAAACTTCATTAAATGCTTTTGTGAGAAACGCACATGTATTACTCTGAAATGAGAAGCCCTAGTTTGGAACATGTCAAAGTTCTGTTGAAAGTTAGCACAGTGTTCATTTTTGCGCTAGAAGCTTTACTTTGAAAGATAATCACGTACACTTGAAAGGGTAAGAATTACATGATATGCTTTTGTGAGAAACGCACATGTCTTACTCTCAAATGAGAAGCCCTAGCTTGGGATATGTCCAAGTATTGTTCGACATTAGAGCAGTGTTCATTTTCTCTCTAGAAGCTTTACTTTGAAAGATAATCACGTTCATTTGAAAGAGTAAAAATTTCATGAAATGCTTTTGTGAGAAACGCACATGTGTTACTCTGAAAGGAGAAGCCCTAGTTTGGAATATGTCAAAGTTCTGTTGAAAGTTAGAGCAGTGTTCATTTTCTCTCTAATTGCTTTACTTTGAAAGATAATAATGTTCTTTTGTAAGGGTAAGCATTTCATGGTATGCTTTTGTGAGAAATGCACATGTGTTACTCTGAAAGGAGAAGTTGTTATTCGGGATATGTTACACTATTGTTAGAAGTTGTTGGAGTGTTCATTTTCTTTGTTGAAGCATTACATTGAAAGATAATCACGTTCATTTGAAAGGGTAAGAATTTCATGAAATGCTTTTGTGAGAAACGCACACGTGTTACTCTGAAATGAGAAGCACTAGTTTGTAAGATGTCAAAGTTATGTTCAAAGTTAGAGCAGTGTTCAATTTCTCTCTAGAAGCTTAACATTGAAAGATAATCACGTTCGTTTGAAAGGGTAAGAATTTCATGATATGCTTTTGTGAGAAACGCACAAGTGTTACTCTCAAATTAGAAGCACTAGTTTGGGATATGTCAAATTCTGTTCAAAGCTAGAGCAGTGTTCATTTCCCCTCTAGAAGCTTTACTGTTAAAGATAATCACGTTCTTTTGAAAGGGTAAGAATTTCATGATATGCTTTTGTTAGAAACAAACATGTGTTACTCTGAAATGAGAAGTTGTTATTCGGGATATGTTACACTTATTGTTAGAAGTTAGCGCAGTGTTCATTTTCTGTGTGGAAGCATGACATTGAAAAATAATCACGTTAATTTGAAAGGGTAAAAATTTCATGAAAGACTTTAGTGAGAAACGCACATGTGTTACTCTGAAATGAGAAGCCCTACTTTGGAATGTGTCATAGTTCTGTTCAAAGTTCGAGCAGTGTTCATTTTCTTTCTAGAAGCTTTACTTTGAAAGATAATCACGTTCTTTTGAAAGGGTAAGAATTTCATGAAATGCTTTTGTAAGAAACAAACATTTGTTACTCTGAAATGAGAAGTTGTTATTCGGGATATGTTACACTATTGTTAGAAGTTGGCATAGTGTTAATTTTCTGTGCTGAAGCATGACACTGAAAAATAACCACGTTCATTTGAAAGGGGAAAAACATCATTAAATGCTTTTGTGAGAAACGCACATGTGTTACTCTGAAATGAGAAGCCCTAGTTTGGAACATGTCAAAGATATGTTGAAAGATAGCACAGTGTTCATTTTTGTGCTAGAAGCTTTACTTTGAGAGAAAATCACGTTCACTTGAAAGGGTAAGAATTTCGTGATATGCTTTTGTGATAAACGCACATGTGTTACTTTCAAATGAGAAGTCCTAGTTTGGGATATGTCAAAGTTCTGTTCAAAGTTAGAGCAGTGTTCATTTTCTCTCTAGAAGCTTTACTTTGAAAGATAATCACGTTTGTTTGAAAGGGTAAGAATTTCATGATATGTTTTTGTGAGAATCGCACATGTGTTATTCTGAAATGAGAAGCCCTAGTTTGGAATGTGTCAAAGTTCTGTTCAAAGTTAGAGAGTGTTCATTTTCTCTCTAGAAGCTTTACTTGGAAAGATAATCACGTTCATTTGAAAGGGTAAGAATGTCAAGATATGCTTTTGTGATAAACGCACATGTGTTACTCTAAAATGAGAAGCCCTAGTTTGGGATATGTCCAAGTATTGTTCGAAATTAGAGCAGTGTTCATTTTCTCTCTAGAAGCTTTACTGTTAAAGTTAAACACGTTCTTTTGAAAGGTTAAGAATTTCATGCAATGCTTTTGTTAGAAACAAACATGTGTTACTCTGAAATGAGAAGTTGTTATTCGGGATATGTTACGCTTATTGTTAGAAGTTAGCGCAGTGTTCATTTTCTGTGTGGAAGCATGACATTGAAAAATAATCACGTTAATTTTAAAGGGTAAAAATTTCATGAAATGCTTTAGTGAGAAATGCACATGTGTTCCTCTGAAAGGAGAAGCCCTAGTTTGGAATGTGTCATAGTTCTGTTCCAAGTTAGAGCAGTGTTCATTTTCTCTCTAGATGTTTTAATTTGTAAGATACTCACGTTCTTTTGAAAGGGTAAGAATTTCATTATATGCTTTTGTGAGAAAGCCACATGGGTTATTCTCAGATGAGAAGCCCTAGTTTGGGATATGTCAAAGTTCTGTTCAAAAGTAGAGCAGTGTTCATTTTCTCTCTAGAAGTTTTAATTTGTAATATGCTCACGTTCTTTTGAAGGGTAAGAATTTCATGATATGCTTATGTGAGAAACGCACATGAGTTACTCTCAAATGAGAAGCCCTAGTTTGGGATATGTCTAAGTACTGTTCAATGTTAGAGCAGTGTTCATTTCCTCTCTAGAAGCTTTACTTTGGAAGATATTCACGTTCATTTGAAAGGGTAAGAATTTCATGCAAGGCTTTTGTTAGAAACAAACATGTGTTACTCTGAAATGAGAAGTTGTTATTTGGGATATGTTATACTTATTGTTAGAAGTTAGCGCAGTGTACATTTTCTGTGCTGAAGCATGACATTGTAAAATAACCACTTTCATTTGAAAGGGTAAAAACTTCATTAAATGCTTTTGTGAGAAACGCACATGTATTACTCTGAAATGAGAAGCCCTAGTTTGGAACATGTCAAAGTTCTGTTGAAAGTTAGCACAGTGTTCATTTTTGCGCTAGAAGCTTTACTTTGAAAGATAATCACGTTCACTTGAAAGAGTAAGAATTTCATGATATGCTTTTGTGAGAAACGCACATGTGTTACTCTCAAATGAGAAGCCCTAGCTTGGGATATGTCCAAGTATTGTTCGACATTAGAGCAGTGTTCATTTTCTCTCTAGAAGCTTTACTTTGAAAGATAATCACGTTCATTTGAAAGGGTAAAAATTTCATGAAATGCTTTTGTGAGAAACGCACATGTGTTACTCTGAAAGGAGAAGCCCTAGTTTGGAATATGTCAAAGTTCTGTTGAAAGTTAGAGCAGTGTTCATTTTCTCTCTAACTGCTTTACTTTGAAAGATAATAAAGTTCTTTTGTAAGGGTAAGCATTTCATGGAATGCTTTTGTGAGAAACGCACATGTGTTACTCTGAAATGAGAAGTTGTTATTCGGGATATGTTACACTATTGTTAGAAGTTGTTGGAGTGTTCATTTTCTGTGTTGAAGCATTACATTGAAAGATAATCACGTTCATTTGAAAGGGTAAGAATTTCATGAAATGCTTTAGTGAGAAACGTACACGTGTTGCTCTCAAATGAGAAGCACTAGTTTGTAAGATGTCAAAGTTCTGTTCAAAGTTAGAGCAGTGTTCATTTTCTCTCTAGAAGCTTTACCTTGAAAGAAAATCACGTTCTTTTGAAAGGGTAAGAATTTCATGATATGCTTTTGTGAGAAACGTATATGTGTTACTCTCAAATGAGAAGTACTAGTTTGGGATATGTCCAAGTATTGTTCGACATTACAGCAGTGTTCATTTTCTCTCTAGAAGCTTTACCTTGAAAGAAAATCACGTTCTTTTGAAAGGGTAAGAATTTCATGATATGCTTTTGTGAGAAACGCACATGTGTTACTCTAAAATGAGAAGCCCTAGTTTGTGTTATGTCCAAGTATTGTTTAACATGAGAGCGGTGTTCATTTTCTCTCTAGAAGCTTTACTTAAGTTAATCACGTTCTTTTGAAAGGTAAAAAATCTCATGCAATGCTTTTGTTAGAAACAAATATGTGTTAATCTGAAATGAAAAGTTGTTATTCGGGATATGTTACACTTATTGTTAGAAGTTAGCGCAGTGTTCATTTTCTGTGTGGAAGCATGACATTGAAAAATAATCACGTTAATTTGAAAGGGTAAAAATTTCATGAATTGCTTTAGTGAGAAACGCACATGTGTTACTCTGAAATGAGAAGCCCTAGTTTGGAATGTGTCATAGTTCTGTTCAAAGTTAAAACAGTGTTCTTTTTCTCTCTAGAAGTTTTAATTTGTAAGATACTCACGTTCTTTTGAAAGGGTAAGAATTTCATGATATGCTTTTGTGAGAAACGCACAAGGGTTATTCTCAAATGAGAAGGGCTAGTTTGGGATATGTCAAAGTTCTGTTCAAAGTTAGAGCAGTGTTCATTTTCTCTCTAGAAGCTTAACTTTGAAAGATAATCACGTTCTTTTGAAAGGGTAAAAATTTCATGATATGCTTTTGTGAGAAACGCACATGTGTTAATCTGAAATGAGAAGCCCTAGTTTGGGATATGTCAAAGTTCTGTTGTAAGTTAGAGCAGTGTTCTTTTCCTCTCTAATTGCTTTACTTTGAAAGATAATCACGTTCATTTTAAAGGGTAAGAATTTCATAATATGCTTTTGTGAGAAATGCACATGTGTTACTTTGAAATAAGAAGCCCTGGTTTTGGGTATGTCATAGTTCTGCTCAAAGTTAGAGCAGTGTTCATTTTCTCTATACAAGCTTTACTTTGAAAGATAATCACATTCTTTTGAAAGGGTAAGAATTTCATAATATGCTTTTGTGAGAAACGCACATGTGTTACTCTGAAATGAGAAGCCCTATTTGGAACATTTCAAAGTTCTGTTCGAAAGTTAGAGCAGTGTTCATTTTCTCTCTAGAATGCTTTACTTTGAATGATAATCACGTTCTTTTGAAAGGGTAAAAATTTCATGATATGCTTTTGTTAGAAACGCACATATGTTACTCTCAAATGAGAAGTTGCCTACTTTGGGATATGTCCAAGTATTGTTCGACATTAGAGCAGTGTTACTTTTCTCTGCTAGAAGTTTACACTGAAATATAATCACGTTCTTTTGAAAGGATAAGAATTACATGAAACGCTTTTGTGAGAAACGCGCATCTGTTACTCTGAAATGAGAAGCCCTAGTTTGGAATGTGTAAAAGTTCTGTTCAAAGTTAGAGCAGTGTTCATTTTCTCTCTAGAAGCTTTACTTTGAAATATAATCACGTTCATTTGAAAGGGTAAGAATTTCATGATATCCTTTTGTGAGAAACGCACATGTGTTACTCTGAAATGAGAAGCCCTAGTTTGGATATGTCAATGTTCTGTTCAAAGTTAGAGCAGTGTTTATTTTTTCCCTAGAAGCTTTACTTTGAAAGATAATCACGTTCTTTTGAAAGAGTAAGAACTTCATGAAATTCTTTTGTTAGAAAAAAACATTTGTTACTCAGAAATGAGAAGCTTGTTATTCGGGATATGTTACACTATTGTTAGATGTTGGCGTAGTGTTCATTTTCTGTGCTGCAAGCATAACACTGAAAGATAACCACGTTCTTTTGAAAGGGTAAGAACTTCATTAAATGCTTTTGTGAGAAACGCACATGTGTTACTCTGAAATGAGAAGCCCTAGTTTGGAATGTGTCAAAGTTCTGTTGAAAGTTAGCAGCAGTGTTCATTTTTCGCTAGAAGCCTTACTTTGAAAGATAATCACTTTCACTTGAAAGGGTAGAATTTCATGCTATGCTTTTGTGAGATACGCACATGTGTTACTCTCAAATGAGAAGCCCTAGCTTGGGATATGTCCAAGTATTGTTCGACATTAGAGCAGTGTTCATTTTCTCTCTAGAGCTTTATTTGAAAGATAATCACGTTCTTTTGAAAGGGTAAAAATTTCATGAAATGCTTTTGTGAGAAACGCACAAGTGTTACTCTGAAAGTAGAAGCCCTAGTTTGGAATGTGTCAAAGTTCTGTTGAAAGTTAGAGCAGTGTTCATTTTCTCTCTAGAATTGCTTTACTCTGAAAGATAATCACGTTCTTTTTAAAGGGTAAGTATTTCATGAAATGCTTTTGTGAGAAACGCACATGTTTTACTCGGAAATGAGAAGCCCTTGTTATTCGGTATATGTTACACTATTGTTTGAAGTTGGCGGAGTGTTCATTTCCTGTGTTGAAGCATTACATTGAAAGATAATCACATTCATTTGAAAGGGTAAGAATTTCATGAAATGCTTTTGTTAGAAACGCACATGTGTAACTCTGAAATGAGAAGCCCTACTTTGGAATGTGTCATAGTTCTGTTCCAAGTTAGAGCAGTGTTCATTTTCTCTCTACCGAAGTTTTAATTTGTAAGATACTCACGTTCTTTTGAAGGTTAAGAGTTTCATTATATGCTTTTGTGAGAAAGGCACATGGGATATTCTCAAATAAGAAGCCCTAGTTTGGCGATATGTCAAAGTTCTGTTCCGAAAGGTAGAGCAGCGTTCATTTTCTCTCTAGAAGTTTTAATTTGTAAGGTACTCCACATGTTCTTTTGAAGGGTCGGCCAAGAAGTTTCCTTATCTTTTAACGCAATGGGTTACATCTCAAATGAGAAGCCCTAGTTTCGGATATGTCAAAGTACTGTTCAATGTTAGAGCAGTGTTCATTTCCTCTCTAGAAGCTTTACTTTGAAAGATTATTCACGTTCTTTTGAGAGGGTAAGAATTTCACGCAAGGCTTTTGTTAGAAACAAACATGTGTTACTCTGAAATGAGAAGTTGTTATTTGGGATATGTTACACTTATTGTTAGAAGTTAGCGCAGTGTTCATTTTCTGTGCTGAACCATGACATTGAAAAGTGACCACTTTCATTTGAAAGGGTAAAAATTTCATTAAATGCTTTTGTGAGAAACACAAATGTATTACTCTGAAATGAGAAGCCCTAGTTTGGAACATGTCAAAGTTCTGTTCAAAGTTAGCGCAGTGTTCATTTTAGCGCTAGAAGCTTTAATTTGAAAGATAATCACGTTCACTTGAAAGGGTAAGAATTACATGATATGCTTTTGTGAGAAACGCAAATGTCTTACTCTCAAATGAGAAGCCCTAGCTTGGGATATGTCCAAGTATTGTTCGACATTAGAGCAGTGTTCATTTTCTCTCTAGAAGCTTTACTTTGAAAGATAATCACGTTCATTTGAAAGAGTAAAAATTTCATGAAATGCTTTTGTGAGAAACGCACATGTGTTACTCTGAAATGAGAAGCCCTAGTTCGGAATATGTCAAAGTTCTGTTGAAAGTTAGAGCAGTGTTCATTTTCTCTCTAGATTGCTTTACTTTGAAAGATAATCACGTTCTTTTGTAAGGGTAAGCATTTCATGGTATGCTTTTGTGAGAAATACACATGTGTTACTCTGAAAGGAGAAGTTGTTATTCGGGATATGTTACACTATTGTTAGAAGTTGTTGGAGTGTTCATTTTCTTTGTTGAAGCATTACATTGAAAGATAATCACGTTCATTTGAAAGGGTAAGAATTTCATGAAATGCTTTTGTGAGAAACGCACACGTGTTACTCTGAAATGAGAAGCACTAGTTTGTAAGATGTCAAAGTTATGTTCAAAGTTAGAGCAGTGTTCAATTTCTCTCTAGAAGCTTAACATTGAAAGATAATCACGTTCGTTTGAAAGGGTAAGAATTTCATGATATGCTTTTGTGAGAAACGCACATGTGTTACTCTAAAATGGGAAGCCCTAGTTTGTGATATGTCCAAATATTGTTCAACATTAGAGCAGTGTTCATTTCCCCTCTAGAAGCTTTACTGTTAAAGTTAATCACGTTCTTTTGAAAGGGTAAAAATTTCATGCTATGCTTCTGTTAGAAACGAACATGTGTTACTCTGAAATGAGAAGTTGTTATTCGGGATATGTTACACTTATTGTTAGAAGTTAGCGCAGTGTTCATTTTCTGTGTGGAAGCATGACATTGAAAGATAATCACGTTAATTTGAAAGGGTAAAAATTTCATGAAAGACTTTTGTGAGAAACGCACATGTGTTACTCTGAAATGAGAAGCCCTACTTTGGAATGTGTCATAGTTCTGTTCAAAGTTCGAGCAGTGTTCATTTTCTGTCTAGAAGCTTTACTTTGAAAGATAATCACGTTCTTTTGAAAGGGTAAAAATTTCATGAAACGCTTTTGTAAGAAACAAACATTTGTTACTCTGAAATGAGAAGTTGTTATTTGGGATATGTTACACTATGTTAGAAGTTGGCATAGTGTTAATTTTCTGTGCTGAAGCATGACACTGAAAAATAACCACGTTCATTTGAAAGGAAAAACATCATTAATGCTTTTGTGAGAAAAGCACATGTGTTACTCTGAAATGAGAAGCCCTAGTTTGGAACATGTCAAAGTTCTGTTGAAAGTTAGCACAGTGTTCATTTTCGCGCTAGAAGCTTTACTTTGAAAGATAATCACGTTCACTTGAAAGGGTAAGAATTTCGTGATATGCTTTTGTGAGAAACGCACTTGTGTTACTTTCAAATGAGAAGCCCTAGTTTGGGATATGTCAAAGTTCTGTTTGACATTAGAGCAGTGTTCATTTTCTCTCTAGAAGCTTTACTTTGAAAGATAATCACGTTTGTTTGAAAGGGTAAGAATTTCATGATATGTTTTTGTGAGAATCGCACATGTGTTATTCTGAAATGAGAAGCCCTAGTTTGGAATGTGTCAAAGTTCTGTTCAAAGTTAGACCAGTGTTCATTTTCTCTCTAGAAGCTTTACTTGGAAAGATAATCACGTTCATTTGAAAGGGTAAGAATGTCAAGATATGCTTTTGTGATAAACGCACATGTGTTACTCTAAAATGAGAAGCCCTAGTTTGGGATATGTCCAAGTATTGTTCGAAATTAGAGCAGTGTTCATTTTCTCTCTAGAAGCTTTACTGTTAAAGTTAAACACGTTCTTTTGAAAGGTTAAGAATTTCATGCAATGCTTTTGTTAGAAACAAACATGTGTTACTCTGAAATGAGAAGTTGTTATTCGGGATATGTTACGCTTATTGTTAGAAGTTAGCGCAGTGTTCATTTTCTGTGTGGAAGCATGACATTGAAAAATAATCACGTTAATTTTAAAGGGTAAAAATTTCATGAAATGCTTTAGTGAGAAATGCACATGTGTTCCTCTGAAAGGAGAAGCCCTAGTTTGGAATGTGTCATAGTTCTGTTCCAAGTTAGAGCAGTGTTCATTTTCTCTCTAGATGTTTTAATTTGTAAGATACTCACGCTCTTTTGAAAGGGTAAGAATTTCATTATATGCTTTTGTGAGAAAGCCACATGGGTTATTCTCAGATGAGAAGCCCTAGTTTGGGATATGTCAAAGTTCTGTTCAAAAGTAGAGCAGTGTTCATTTTCTCTCTAGAAGTTTTAATTTGTAATATGCTCACGTTCTTTTGAAGGGTAAGAATTTCATGATATGCTTATGTGAGAAACGCACATGTGTTTCTCTGAAATGAGAAGCCCTAGTTTGGGATATGTCTAAGTACTGTTCAATGTTAGAGCAGTGTTCATTTCCTCTCTAGAAGCTTTACTTTGGAAGATATTCACGTTCATTTGAAAGGGTAAGAATTTCATGCAAGGCTTTTGTTAGAAACAAACATGTGTTACTCTGAAATGAGAAGTTGTTATTTGGGATATGTTATACTTATTGTTAGAAGTTAGCGCAGTGTACATTTTCTGTGCTGAAGCATGACATTGTAAAATAACCACTTTCATTTGAAAGGGTAAAAACTTCATTAAATGCTTTTGTGAGAAACGCACATGTATTACTCTGAAATGAGAAGCCCTAGTTTGGAACATGTCAAAGTTCTGTTGAAAGTTAGCACAGTGTTCATTTTTGCGCTAGAAGCTTTACTTTGAAAGATAATCACGTTCACTTGAAAGAGTAAGAATTTCATGATATGCTTTTGTGAGAAACGCACATGTGTTACTCTCAAATGAGAAGCCCTAGCTTGGGATATGTCCAAGTATTGTTCGACATTAGAGCAGTGTTCATTTTCTCTCTAGAAGCTTTACTTTGAAAGATAATCACGTTCATTTGAAAGGGTAAAAATTTCATGAAATGCTTTTGTGAGAAACGCACATGTGTTACTCTGAAAGGAGAAGCCCTAGTTTGGAATATGTCAAAGTTCTGTTGAAAGTTAGAGCAGTGTTCATTTTCTCTCTAACTGCTTTACTTTGAAAGATAATAAAGTTCTTTTGTAAGGGTAAGCATTTCATGGAATGCTTTTGTGAGAAACGCACATGTGTTACTCTGAAATGAGAAGTTGTTATTCGGGATATGTTACACTATTGTTAGAAGTTGGCGGAGTGTTCATTTTCTGTGTTGAAGCATTACATTGAAAGATAATCACGTTCATTTGAAAGGGTAAGAATTTCATGAAATGCTTTAGTGAGAAACGCACACGTGTTGCTCTCAAATGAGAAGCACTAGTTTGTAAGATGTCAAAGTTCTGTTCAAAGTTAGAGCAGTGTTCATTTTCTCTCTAGAAGCTTAACATTGAAAGATAATCATGTTCGTTTGAAAGGGTAAGAAATTCATGATATGCTTTTGTGACAAACGCATATGTGTTACTCTCAAATGAGAAGTACTAGTTTGGGATATGTCCAAGTATTGTTCGACATTACAGCAGTGTTCATTTTCTCTCTAGAAGCTTTACCTTGAAAGAAAATCACGTTCTTTTGAAAGGGTAAGAATTTCATGATATGCTTTTGTGAGAAACGCACATGTGTTACTCTAAAATGAGAAGCCCTAGTTTGTGTTATGTCCAAGTATTGTTTAACATTAGAGCAGTGTTCATTTTCTCTCTAGAAGCTTTACTGTTAAAGTTAATCACGTTCTTTTGAAAGGTAAAAAATCTCATGCAATGCTTTTGTTAGAAACAAATATGTGTTAATCTGAAATGAAAAGTTGTTATTCGGGATATGTTACACTTATTGTTAGAAGTTAGCGCAGTGTTCATTTTCTGTGTGGAAGCATGACATTGAAAAATAATCACGTTAATTTGAAAGGGTAAAAATTTCATGAATTGCTTTAGTGAGAAACGCACATGTGTTACTCTGAAATGAGAAGCCCTAGTTTGGAATGTGTCATAGTTCTGTTCAAAGTTAAAACAGTGTTCATTTTCTCTCTAGAAGTTTTAATTTGTAAGATACTCACGTTCTTTTGAAAGGGTAAGAATTTCATGATATGCTTTTGTGAGAAACGCACAAGGGTTATTCTCAAATGAGAAGGGCTAGTTTGGGATATGTCAAAGTTCTGTTCAAAGTTAGAGCAGTGTTCATTTTCTCTATAGAAGCTTAACTTTGAAAGATAATCACGATCTTTTGAAAGGGTAAGAATTTCATGATATGCTTTTGTGAGAAACGCACATGTGTTAATCTGTAATGAGAAGCCCTAGTTTGGGATATGTCAAAGTTCTGTTGTAAGTTAGAGCAGTATTCATTTTCTCTCTAATTGCTTTACTTTGAAAGATAATAACGTTCATTTGAAAGGGTAAGAATTTCATGATATGCTGTTGTGAGAAATGCACATGTGTTACTCTCAAATAAGAAGCCCTGGTTTGGGGTATGTCAAAGTTCTGCTCATAGTTGGAGCAGTGTTCATTTTCTCTCTACAAGCTTTACTTTGAAAGATAATCACGTTCTTTTGAAAGGGTAAGAATTTCATAATATGCTTTTGTGAGAAAAGCACATGTGTTACTCTAAAATGAGAAGCGCTAGTTTGGGGTATGTCCAAGTATTGTTCGACATTAGAGCAGTGTTCATTTTCTCTCTAATTGCTTTACTTTGAATGATAATCACGTTCTTTTGAAAGGGTAAAAATTTCATGAAATGCTTTTGTTAGAAACAAACATATGTTACTCAGAAATGAGAAGTTGTTATTCGGGATATGTTACACTATTGTTAGAAGTTGGCGTAGTGTTAATTTTCTGTGCTGAAGCATGACACTGAAAAATAACCACGTTCATTTGAAGGGGTAAAACCTCCATGAAACGCTTATGTGAGAAACGCACATGTGTTACTCTGAAATGAGAAGCCCTAGTTTGGAATATGTCAAAGTTCAGTTCAAAGTTAGAGCAGTGGTCATTTTCTCTCTAGAAGCTTTACTTTGAAAGATAATCACGTTCATTTGAAATAGTAAGAATTTCTTGATATGCTTATGTGAGAAATGTACATGTGTTACTCTGAAATGAGAAGCCCTTGTTGGGATATGTCCAAGTATTGTTCGACATTAGAGCAGTGTTTATTTTCTCTCTAGAAGCTTTACTTTGAAAGATAATTACATTCATTTGAAAGGGTAAGAATTTCATGATAGGCCTTTGTGAGAAACACACATGTTTTACTCTCAAATGAGAAGCACTAGTTTGGGATATGTCAAAGTTTTGTTCATATTTGGAGCAGTGTTCATTTTCTCTCTACAAGCTTTACTTTGAAAGATAATCACGTTCTTTTGAAAGGGTAAGAATTTCATGAAATGCTTTTCTGAGAAACGCAGAATTGTTACTCTGAAATTAGAAGCCCTAATTTGGAATGTGTCAAAGTTCTGTTCAAAGTTAGAGCAGTGTTCATTTCCTCTCTAGAAGCCTTACTTTGAAAGATAATCATGTTCTGTTGAAAGGGTAAGAATTTCATAATATGCTTTTGTGAGAAAAGCACATGTGTTACTCTAAAATGAGAAGCCCTAGTTTGGGGTATGTCCAAGTGTTGAAATTGGGGTGCCCGGGTTGTGTCCCCAACACCCCAATCGCCTGGCTAGCTTATGCCCGAAATAACAACACACAAAATGTATTCATTTAAACACTGCTTGGCCCATTAGCTTCAACCTCTTAACCCATTTCTAATCATCTATGTAAGCACCCCAAAGTGCGCTTACCGGGAAGATTCTAGCCTACATCCCTCTCGGGTTGGAGTTTCATCGTGAGCGTGCCTCAGAGAGCAGAGCTATCCTGTCTGGCCCGCGAGAGAGGAGGCTTCTGTCCCTGAGTGGAGCTGCGTGCATTCTCTGACCTGACTTCCTCTTCCGCCCAGTTCTGTTTACTCCACCCACCTATGTTCTAACCTATTAGGGCCGGCCAAGCAGTTTCTTTATTTTAACCAATGAAATCAACAGATTCATATATGACACTCCCACATCACTTCCCCTTTTTCTGTTTAAACAAAAAGGAAAGGCTTTAACTTTAACATAGCAAAATTACATAAAACAGTTATCAAGTAAAAATCACAATAATCTTTATCATAACTAAGGAAAAGTATAACTATAACTAACTATTCTTAACTCCATCAAAGACTCCAGAAAGATACAATATCACCTAAGCAAACAAGAAATAAGCAACTTTCAAACTCTAGAAATGACAGAGACATCTCGCTGCCTGTACAGTCACCCAAAGTTCCTCTGTACCGTTGGGGCATCCGTCTTCGGCCTACAGGCCTATAGTTTTCAGCAGACATTCCACAAAGCAGGAAATTTCAAAGGCAGTCACTATCTGCTTGTCCTGAAGAATGTCTTGCAGACTCCTTCATGAATCAGGAACCCCGAAAGATCATCTCACCTTTAGGCAAGTTCAGTAAGTCCTCTCTCTGCGGGTTCTGTGTCCAGTTTATGCAATGGTCCAGGCAAGAACAGTCTCTTGCCCAAATGGCTATCAAACTCCATAAGGATCCTCTTCGATGCCCATCTTCCTCTTGAAGTAGATTGGTGTTGCCAGGAGCAGAGTGTCTCGTTGTCATGAAAAGCCCTAAGTTACTAAAACATTTAGAATGCTATATTCTATAATCTTTGAAAGATATGAAGAATGCCTATCTAAAATATATCTATGTACATCTAGAAAATCTTAACTAACATATTAACTAACTTAACTAATCTATTAACAACCTATATACATTACATTTTTAAATGAACTACACAATCACTATACCTTAATCAGGATCAGAAATACATGTACATATAACAAAATTGACCTTAAATTTAAATCACTAAAGCAAAATCCATATCAATGTAAATTATTCATACCTATACCATTTCCCCCTTTAAATGTAAAAGAACACTTATAAACCATATTTGGGAACATGGGCGCAGTTATTTCTCTCCAAACTGCTTCCTGCTGAATGGGGGCGTTGTTAATTAGGTCTTTCATGGTATAACCTGTGTGCTGGTTTCATCTCAGTTGGCAGTTGAGAGAAGCAATTTTCTGAAGGCGTTCACAGCAACCCTTCAGGAGGGCGTGGTCCATCATACCATATCGGAATAGAAGAAATGAACACGGTCTCATCCTCTGTGAAAACAAAACAAGAAACTCCTTTCCAAAGTATTATATCCTTAGATCCAAATTTCCAAGTCAAGGCATTTTCACAATATCTATGTTGGGTTAGTTTAGCAGCATTTATAAGCAAATACCGTTTGGCATCTGTTGCTTCTTCCTCAGCATTCAAACAATTCAAAGAGAGCATAATAGCATACAGTATCAAGATTCTCTGTGTATTTTCCATCTTTGTATGGCTTTATTTTAACCTCTATTTCGTTTATTTTTACTTTTAACTTTTTGCTTTTTAAGCGTATATCTTTGACCTGGACACTGTAGACCAGGCTCTTCTTGAACTCTCAGAGATCCGCCTGTCTCTGCCTCCCAGGCACTGGGATTAAAGGCGTATGCTACTACACCTTGAACTCACAGAGATCTGTTTGTCTCTGCCTTCTAGGCACTGGGATTAAAGGCGTGTGCTACCACACTTTGAAGTCACAGAGGTCAATCTCCCTCTGCCTTCCAAGTGTTGGGATTAAAGGCGTGTACTATCACAACCAACTTCTCTTTTTCTTTCATTTTTTTTTACTCTTAAAAACTTACTTTTAGCATGCATATATTTTTAACACACTGTAAATCATTTAAAATTTTCTTTATCTTTGAATCTCTCTTTACTGTATCTCTCTCTGTTTTTCTGACCACATAGGTCTTTAATTTACCAAGCAATCTCAGTAGGACTAAAGGCGTGGCTTTGCCAGCTAGTTCCAGTCCATTCCTTCACTTTCTGCCATTCCAACCTTGTGACTGAGGTACCGGCCAGAGCCGCGTTCAGTGCCACAAGTCTACAGTATTTCAAGGTCCCTGCCAGCCAGCGAGCTACAACAGACAACACTCAATCAAGTCCTCTCTCTGTAGCCGGCCCTCCTGCCTCAAACAGTCAGAGTTGCCCTGGCAGGATGGCCCAGAAAGCCAGCATTTTTAAACAGCGCAGCTTTTTTTTTTTTTTTTTTTTTTTTTTCTACGGCTGAAAACAGAAAAGCATGCGTTCAGCTTTTCATCAATACCGTTTCAGTGTTTCGTGGCAGGACCTCTTAATGAGCTGCAGGGTTTTGCAGCTAAAGCTGAGTCAGGAAAGCCTCTCTTAGATGAGCGCGCATGCTTGCCTCTAGCAAACAGAGCAGCCCCGAGAAACTGCTGCTACCAAGAAAACAAACATTCTTTACTCTATTCTTTCCCAAGTTTTCTCAGGCTTTCTGTGGATTCAGTTGTCCACACGTTGGGCAGCCATCTGTTGAAATTGGGGTGCCGGGGTTGTGTCCCCAACACCCCAATCGCCTGGCTAGCTTATGCCCGAAATAACAACACACAAAATGTATTCATTTAAACACTGCTTGGCCCATTAGCTTCAACCTCTTAACCCATTTCTAATCATCTATGTAAGCACCACAAAGTGCGCTTACCGGGAAGATTCTAGCCTACATCCATCTCGGGTTGGAGTTTCATCGTGAGCGTGCCTCAGAGAGCAGAGCTATCCTGTCTGGCCCGCGAGAGAGGAGGCTTCTGTCCCTGAGTGGAGCTGCGTGCATTCTCTGACCTGACTTCCTCTTCCGCCCAGTTCTGTTTACTCCACCCACCTATGTTCTAACCTATTAGGGCCGGCCAAGCAGTTTCTTTATTTTAACCAATGAAATCAACAGATTCATATATGACACTCCCACATCATCCAAGTATTGTTCGACATTAGAGCAGTGTTCATTTTCTCTCTAGAAGCTTTAATGTTAAAATTAATTACGTTCTTTTGAGAGGTTAAGAATTTCATGCAATGCTTATGTTAGAAAAAAACATGTGTTAATCTGAAATGAGAAGTTGTTATTCGGGATATGTTACACTTATTGTTAGAAGTTAGCGCAGTGTTCATTTTCTGTGTTGAACCATGACGTAGAAAAATGATCACGTTCATTTGAAAGGGTAAAAATTTGATGAAATGGTTTTGTGAGAAACACAAATGTATTACTCTGAAATGAGAAGCCCTAGTTTGGAATGTGTCAAAGTTCTGTTCAAAGTTAGAGCAGTGTTCATTTTAGCTCTAGAAGCTTTAATTTGAAAGATAATCACGTTCATTTGAAAGGGTAAGAATTTCATGATATCCTTTTGTGAGAAACGCAAATGTGTTACTCTCAAATGAGAAGCAATTGCTAGGGATATGTCCAAGTATTGTTCAACATTAGAGCAGTGTTCAATTTCTCTCTGGAAGCTTTACTTTGAAAGATAATCACGTTCATTTGAAAGGGTAAAAATTTCATGAAATGCTTTTGTGAGAAACGCACATGTGTTACTCTGAAATGAGAAGCCCTAGTTCGGAATATGTCAAAGTTCTGTTCAAAGTTAGAGCAGTGTTCATTTTCTCTCTAGAAGCTTTACTTTGAAAGATAATCACGTTCATTTGAAAGGGTAAGAATTTCATGGTGTGCTTTTGTGAGAAACACACATGGGTTACTCTCAAATGAGAATCCCTAGTTTGGGATATGTCAAAGTTCTGTACAAAGTTAGAGCAGTGTTCATTTCCTCTCTAGAAGCTTTACTTTGAAAGATAATCACATTCTTTTGAAAGGGTAAGAATTTCATGAAATACTTCTGTGAGAAACGCACTTGTGTTACGCTGAAATAAGAAGTTGTTATTCGGGATATGTTACACTATTGTTAGAAGTTGGCGGAGTGTTCATTTTCTGTGCTGAAGCATTACATTGAAAGATAATCACGTTCATTTGAAAGGGTAAAAATTTCATGAAACGCTTTTGTGAGAAATGCACATGTGATACTCTGAAATGAGAAGCCCTAGTTTGGAATATGTCAAAGTTCTGTTCAAAGTTAGAGCAGTGGTCATTTTCTCTCTAGAAGCTTTACTTTGGAAGGTAATCACGTTCATTTGAAAGGGTAAAAATTTCATGAAATGCTTTTGTGAGAAAAGCACATGTGTTACTCTGAAATAAGAAGCCCTAGTTTGG
The DNA here is from genome assembly GCA_963919715.1 of Microtus obscurus. NCBI lineage: Eukaryota > Metazoa > Chordata > Mammalia > Rodentia > Cricetidae > Microtus > Microtus obscurus. The sequence continues at coordinate 12,515 of CAWTZC010001167.1, read as the reverse complement.
AACATGTCAAAGTTCTGTTGAAACTTAGCGCAGTGTTCAGTTTCTCTTAGAAGCTTTACTTTGAAAGATAATCACGTTCATTTGAAAGGGTAAGAATTTCATGGTGTGCTTTTGTGAGAAACACACATGGGTTACTCTCAAATGAGAATCCCTAGTTTGGGATATGTCAAAGTTCTGTACAAAGTTAGAGCAGTGTTCATTTCCTCTCTAGAAGCTTTACATTGAAAGATAATCACATTCTTTTGAAAGGGTAAGAATTTCATGAAATACTTCTGTGAGAAACGCACTTGTGTTACGCTGAAATGAGAAGTTGTTATTCGTGATATGTTACACTATTGTTAGAAGTTGGCGGAGTGTTCATTTTCTGTGCTGAAGCATTACATTGAAAGATAATCACGTTCATTTGAAAGGGTAAAAATTTCATGAAACGCTTTTGTGAGATATGCACATGTGCTACTCTGAAATGAGAAGCCCTAGTTTGGAATAGGTCAAAGTTCTGTTCAAAGTTAGAGCAGTGGTCATTTTCTCTCTAGAAGCTTTACTTTGGAAGGTAATCACGTTCATTTGAAAGGGTAAAAATTTCATGAAATGCTTTTGTGAGAAAAGCACATGTGTTACTCTGAAATGAGAAGCCCTAGTTTGGAACATGTCAAAGTTCTGTTGAAACTTACCGCAGTGTTCAGTTTTGCTCTAGAAGCTTTACTTTGAAAGATAATCACGATCATTTGAAAGGGTAAGAATTCCATGATATGCTTATGTGAGAAACGCACTTGTGTTACTCTGAAATGAGAAGCCCTAGTTTTGGATATGTCCAAGTATTGTTTGACATTCAAGCAGTGTTCATTTTCTCTCTAGAAGATTTACATTGAAAGATAATCATTTTCTTTTAAAGGGAAAAAAATTTCATGAAATGCTTTTGTGAGTAACACACATGTGTTACTATGAAATGAGAAGCCCTATTGGGAATATGTCAGTTCTGTTCAAAGTTAGACCAGTGTTCATTTTTTTTCTAGAAGCTTTACTTTGAAAGATAATCACATTCTTTTGTAAGGGTAAGAATTTCATGAAATACTTCTGTGAGAAACGGACATGTGTTACGCTGAAATGAGAAGTTGTTATTCGGGATATGTTATCCTATTGTTAGAAGTTGGCGGAGTGTTCATTTTCTGTGCTGAATCATTACATTGAATGATAATCACGTTCATTTGAAAGGCTAAAAATTTCATGAAACGCTCTTGTGAGAAACACACATGTGTTACTCTGTAATAAGAAGCTCTAGTTTGGAATAGGTCAAAGTTCTGTTCAAAGTTAGAGCAGTGGTCATTTTCTCTCTAGAAGATTTGTAAGATACTCACGTTCTAATGAAATGGTAAGAATTTCATGAAATAGTTTTGTGAGAAACGCACATTTGTTACTCTCAAATGAGAAGCCATAGTTTGGGATATGTCAACGTACTGTTCGACATTAGAGCAGTGTTCATTTTCTCTCTAGAAGCTTTACTTTGAAAGATAATCACGTTCATTTGAAAGGCTAAGAATTTCGTGAAATGCTTAAGTGAGAAACGCACATGTGTTACTCTCAAATGAGAAGCCCTAGTTTGGGATATGTCAAAGTTCTGTTCATAGTTGGAGCAGTGTTCATTTTGTCTCTAGAAGCTTTCCTTTGAAAGATAATCACGATCTTTTTTTTTCAAATATTTATTTATTTATTATGTATACAATATTCTGTCTGTGTGTATGTCTGCAGGCCAGAAGAGGGCACCAGACCTCATTCCAGATGGTTGTGAGCTACCATGTTGTTGCTGGGAATTGAACTCAGGACCTTTGGAAGAACAGGCAATGCTCTTAACCACTGAACCATCTCTCCAGCACCCAGGCCGTTCTTTTGAAAGGGTAAGAATTTCATGAAATGCATTTGTTAGAAAAAAACATTTGTTACTCTGAAATGAGAAGTTGTTATTTGGGATATGTTACACTTATTGTTAGAAGTTAGCGCAGTGTTCATTTTCTGTGCTGAAGCAAGACATTGAAAAATAACCACGTTCATTTGAAAGGGTAAAAACTTCATTAAATGCTTTTGTGTGAAACGCACATGCGTTACTCTGAAATGAGAAGCCCTAGTTTGGAACATGTCAAAGTTCTGTTGAAAGATAGCACAGTGTTCATTTTTGCTCTAGAAGCTTTACTTTGAAAGATAATCACGTTCACTGGAAAGGGTAAGAATTTCGTGATATGCTTTTGTAAGAAATGCACATGTGTTACTCTCAAATGAGAACCCCTAGTTTGGGATATGTCAACGTACTGTTCGACATTAGAGCAGTGTTCATTTTCTCTCTAGAAGCAGTACTTTGAAAGATAATTACCTTCTTTTTTAAGGGTAAGAATTTCATGAAATGCTTAAATGAGAAATGCACATGTGTTACTCTCAAATGAGAAGCCCTAGTTTGGGATATGTCAAAGTTCTGTTCATAGTTGGAGCAGTGTTCATTTCCTCTCTAGAAGCTTTACATTGAAAGATAATCACATTCTTTTGAAAGGGTAAGAATTTCATGAAATACTTCTGTGAGAAAAGCACATGTGTTATGCTGAAATGAGAAGTTGTTATTCGGGATATGTTACACTATTGTTAGAAGTTGGCAGAGTGTTCATTTTCTGTGCTGAAGCATTACATTGAAAGATAATAACGATCATTTGAAAGGGTAAAAATTTCATGAAACGCTTTTGTGAGAAACACACACGCGTTACTCTGAGATGAGAAGCCCTAGTTTGGAATAGGTCAAAGTTCTGTTCAAAGTTAGAGCAGTGGTCATTTTCTCTCTAGAAGCTTTACTTTGAAAGATAATCACGTTCATTTGAAATAGTATAATTTCATGATATGCTTATGTGAGAAACGCACATGTGTTACTCTGAAATGAGAAGCCATAGTTTGGGATATGTCCAAGTATTTTTCGACCTTAGAGCAGTGTTCATTTTCTCTCCAGAAGTTTTACTTTGTAAGATAATCATGTTCTTCTTTTGAAAGGGTTAGAATTTCATGAAATGCTTTTGTGAGAAAGGCACATGTGTTACTCTCAGATGAGAAGATCTAGTTTAGCGTATGTCCAAGTATTATTCGACATTAGAGCAGTGTTCATTTTCTATCTAGAAGCTTTACTTTGAAAGATAATCAGGTCCTCTTAATGGGTAAGGTTTTCATGATATGCTTCTGTGAAAAACGCACATGTGTTACTCTCAAATGAGAAGCCCTAGTTTGGGATATGTCCTGTATTGCTCGACATTAGAGCAGTGTTTATTTTCTCTCTAGAAGCTTTAGTTTGAAAGATAATCACATTTGTTTTAACGGGTAAAAATTTCATGAAATGCTTTTGTGAGAAACGCATATGTGTTACTCTCAAAAGAGAAGCCCTAGTTTGGGATATGTCCAAGTATTGTTCGACATTAGAACAGTGTTCAATTTCTCTTTAGAAGCTTTACTTGAAAGATAATCACGTTCTTTGAAAGGGTAAGAATTTCATGAAATGCTTTTGTGAGAAACATACATATGTTACTGTGAAATGAGAAGCCCTAGTTTGGAATATGTCAAGTTCTGTTCAAAGTTAAAGCGGTGTTCATTTTCTCTCTAGAAGCTTTACTTTGAAAGATAATCACGTTCGTTTTAAAGGGTAAGAATCTCATGATATGCTTTTGTGAGAAATGCACATGTGTTACTCTCAAATGCAAAGCCCTATTTGTGATATGTCAAAGTTCTGTTCAAACTTAGAGTAGTATTCAATTTATCTCTAGAAGCTTTATTTTGAAAGATAATCACGTTCGTTTCAATGGGTAAGAATTTCATGACATGCTTCTGTGAGAAACACACATGTGTTACTCTGAAATGAGAAGCACTAGTTTGGGATAGGTCCAAGTATTGTTCGACATTACAGCAGTGTTCATTTTCTCTCTAGAAGCTTTAATAGGAAAGATAATCAGGTCCTTATAAAGAGTAAGAATTTCATGATATGCGTTTGTGAGAAACGCACATGTGATTCTCTGAAATGAGAAGCTCTAGTTTGGAATATGTCAAAGTTCTGTTCAAAGATAGAGCAGTGTACATTTTCTCTCTAGAAGTTTTACATTGTAAGATATTCATGTTCATTTGAAAGGGTAAGAATTTCATGAAATGCTTTTGTTAGAAATGCACATGTGTTACTCTCAAATGAGAAGCCCTAGTTTGAATATGTCAAAGTTCTGTTCAAAGATAGAGCAGTGTCCATTTTCTCTCTAGAAGTTTTACATTGTAAGATATTCATGTTCATTTGAAAGGGTAAGAATTTCATGATATGTTTTTGAGAGAAATGCACATGTGTTACTCTGAAATGAGAAGCCCTAGTTTGGAATATATCAAAGTTCTGTTCAAAGTTAGAGCAGTGTTCATTTTCTCTCTAGAATTTTTACTTTGTAAGATACTCATGTTCTTCTTTTGAAAGGGTAAGAATTTCATGAAATGCTTTTGTTAGAAAGGAACATGTGTGACTCTCAAATGAGAAGCCCTAGTTTGGGATATGTCCAAGTATTATTCGACATTAGAGTAATGTTCATTTTCTATCTAGAAGCTTTATTTGAAAGATAATCAGGTCCTTTTAAAGGGTAAGAATTTCATGATATGCTTCTGTGAAAAATGCACATGTGTTACTCTCAAATGAGAAGGCCTAGTTTAGGATATGTCCAAGTATTCCTCGACATTAGAACAGTGTTCAATTTCTCTCTAGAAGCTTTTCTTTGAAAGATAATCACGTTCTTTTGAAAGGGTAAGAATTTCATGAAATGCTTTTGTGAGAAACATACATATGTTACTCTGAAATGAGAAGCCGTAGTTTGGAATATGTCAAGTTCTGTTCAAAGTTAGAGCAGTGTTCATTTTCTTTATAGAAGCTTTACTTTGAAAGATAATCATGTTCGTTTTAAAGGGTAAGAATTTCATGATATGCTTTTGTGAGAAACGCACATGTGTTACTCTCAAATGCAAAGCCCTATTTGGGATATGTCAATGTTATGTTCAAAGTTAGAGCAGTGTTCAATATCTCTCTAGAAGTTTTACTTTGTAAGTTACTCACATTCTTTTGAAAGGGTAATAATTTCATGAAATGCTTTTCTGAGAAGCACACATGTGTTACTTTGAAATGAGAAGCCCTATTTGGGGATGTGGCAAAGTTCTGTTCAAAGTTAGAGCAGTGTTCATTTTCTTTATAGAAGCTTTACTTTGAAAGATAATCACGTTCATTTGAAAGGGTAAGAATTTCATGAAATGCTTCTGTCAGAAACGCACATGTGTTACTCTGAAATTAGAAGTTGTTATTCAGGATATGTGACACTATAGTTAGAAGTTGATGGAGTGTTCATTTTCTGTGTTGAAGCATTACATTGAAAGATAATCACATCATTTGAAAGGGTAAAAATTTCATGAAATGCTTTTGGGACAAACGCACATGTGTTATTCTGAAATGAGAAGCCCAAGATTGGAATATGTCAAAGTTCTGTTCAAAGTGAAAACAATGTTCATTTTCTCTCTAGAAGCTTTTTTTTTTAAAGATAATCATGTTGTTTTGAAAGGGTAAGAATTTCATGATATGCTTTTGTGAGAAAAACACATGTGTAACTCTCAAATGAGAACCCCTAGTTTGGGATATGTCACAGTTCTGTTCAAAGTTAGAGAAGTATTCATTTTCTCTCTAAAAGTTTTACTTTGTAAGATACTCACCTTATTTTTAAAGGGTAAGTCTTTCATGAAATGCTTTTGTGAGAAACGCATATGTTTTACTCTGATCTGAGAAGCCCTTTTTTCAGATGTTTCCATGAATTGTTCGACATTAGAGCAGTGTTCATTTTCTCTCTAGAAGCTTTACTTTGAAAGATAATCACGTTCTTTTGAAAGGGTAATAATTTCATGAAATGCTTTTGTGAGAAACGCACATGTGTTACTCTGAAATGAGAAACCACAGTTTGGGATATGTCAACGTACTTTTCGAAGTTAGAGCAGTGTTCATTTTCTCTCTATAAGCTTTACTTTGAAAGATAATCATATTCTTTTGAAAGGGTAATAATTATATGAAATGCTTTTCGGAGAAACACACATTTGTTACTCTGAAATGAGAACTCCTCTTAGTGAATGTCGCAAAGTTCTGTTCAAATTTAGAGCAGTGTTAGTTTACTTTATAGAGCTTTACTTTGAAAGATAATCACGTTCTTTTGAAAGGGTAATAATATCATGAAATGCTTCTGTGAGAAACGCACATGTGTTACTCTGAAGTGAGAAGTTGTTATTCGGGATATGTTACACTATTGTTTGAAGTTGGCAGAGTGTTCCTTTTCTGTGTTGAAGGATTATATTGAAAGATAATCACGTTCATTTAAAAGGGTAAAAATTTCATGAAATGCTTTTGTGAGAAACACACACGTGTTATTCTGAAATGAGAAGCCCTAGTTTGGAATGTGTCAAAGTTCTTTTCAAAGTTAGAGAAGTGTTCATTTTCTCAATAGAAGCGTTATTTTGAAAGATAATCATGTTGTTTTGAAAGGGTAAGAATTTCATGATATGCTTTTGTGGAAACACACATGTGTTATCTCAAATGAGAAGCCCTAGTTTGGGATATGTCACAGTTCTGTTCAAAGTTAGAGCAGTGTTCATTTTCTCTCTATAAGTTTTACTTTGTAAGATACTCACCTTATTTTTAAAGGCTAATAATTTCATGAAATGCTTTTGTGAGAAACGCACATGTGTTATCTCAAATGAGAAGCCCTAGTTTGGGATATTTCCAAGTATTGCTCGACGTTAGAGCAGTGTTCATTTTCTCTCTAGAAGCTTTACTTTGAAAGATAATAATGTTCCTTTGTAAGGGTAAGAATTTCATGAAATGCTTGTGTGAGAAACACACATATGTTACTCTGAAATGAGAAACCCTGATTTGATATATGTCAAAATTATGTTCAAAGTTACATCAGTGTTTAATTTCTCTCTTGAAGCTTTACTTTGAAAGATAATCACATTCGTTTCAACAGGTAAGAATTTCATGAAATTCTTTGTGAGAAACGCACATGTGTTACTTTGAAATGAGAAGCCCTAGTTTGGAATGTGTCAAAGTTCTGTTCAAACTTAGAGAAGTGTTCATTTTCTCTCTAGAAGGATTATTTTGAAAGATAATCATGTTGTTTTGAAAGGGTAAGAATTTCATGATATGCTTTTGTGGAAACACACATGTGTTATCTCAAATGAGAAGCCCTAGTTTGGGATATGTCACAGTCTGTTCAAAGTTAGAGCAGTGTTCATTTTCTCTCTGGAAGTTTTACTTTGTAAGATACTCACCTTATTTTTAAAGGGTAATAATTTCATGAAATGTTTTTGTGAGAAACGCACATGTGTTATCTCAAATGAGAAGCCCTAGTTTGGGATATTTCCAAGTATTGCTCGACGTTAGAGCAGTGTTCATTTTCTCTCTAGAAGCTTTACTTTGAAAGATAATAATGTTCCTTTGTAAGGGTAAGAATTTCATGAAATGCTTGTGTGAGAAACACACATGTGTTACTCTGAAATGAGAAACCCTGGTTTGATATATGTCAAAATTATGTTCAAAGTTACATCAGTGTTTATTTTCTCTCTTGAAGCTTTACTTTGAAAGATAATCACATTCGTTTCAACAGGTAAGAATTTCATGAAATTCTTTGTGAGAAACGCACATGTGTTACTCTGAAATGAGAAGCCCTAGTTTGGGATATGTCAAAGTTCTGTTCGACATTAGAACAGTGTTCATTTTCTCTCTGGAATTGCTTTACTTTGAAAGATAATCACGTTCTTTTGAAAGGGTAAGAATTTCATGAAATGCTTTTGTGAGAAAGCACATGTGTTACTCTGAAATGAGAAGCCTTACTCGGGATATGTTACACGTATTGTTCGAAGTTACCGCAGTGTTCATTTTCTCTGCTAGAAACATTACATTGAAAGATAATCACATCATTTGAAAGGGTAAAAATTTCATGAAACGCTTTTGTGAGATATGCACATGTGCTACTCTGAAATGAGAAGCCCTAGTTTGGAATAGGTCAAAGTTCTGTTCAAAGTTAGAGCAGTGGTCATTTTCTCTCTAGAAGCTTTAATATGAAAGATAATCAGGTCCGTTTAAAGAGTAAGAATTTCATGATATGCTTTTGTGAGAAAAGCACATGTGTTACTCTGAAATGAGAAGCCCTAGTTTGGAATAGGTCAAAGTTCTGTTCAAAGTTAAAGCAGTGGTCATTTTCTCTCTAGAAGCTTTACTTTGGAAGGTAATCACGTTCATTTGAAAGGGTAAAAATTTCATGAAATGCTTTTGTGAGAAAAGCACATGTGTCACTCTGAAATGAGAAGTTGTTATTCGGGATATGTTACACTATTGTTAGAAGTTACCACAGTGTTCATTTTCTGTGTTGAAACATTACATTGAAAGATAATCACATCATTTGAAAGGGTAAAAATTTCATGAAACGCTTTTGTGAGATATGCACATGTGCTACTCTGAAATGAGAAGCCCTAGTTTGGAATAGGTCAAAGTTCTGTTCAAAGTTAGAGCAGTGTTCATTTTCCTCTCTAGAAGCTTTAGTTTGAAAGATAATCAGCGTTCTTTAAAGAGTAAGAATTTCATGAAACGCTTTTGTGAGAAATGCATATGTGATACTCTGAAATGAGAAGCCCTAGTTTGGAATATGTCAAACTTCTGTTCAAAGTTAGATGCAGTGTTCATTTTCTCTCTAGAAGCTTTACTTTGAAAGGTAATCACGTTCATTTGAAAGGGTAAAAATTTCATGAAATGCTTCTGTGAGAAAAGCACATGTGTTACTCTGAAATGAGAAGCCCTAGTTTGGAACATGTCAAAGTTCTGTTGAAACTTACCGCAGTGTTCAGTTTCGCTCTAGAAGCTTTACTTTGAAAGATAAATCACGATCATTTGAAAGGGGAAGAATTCCATGATATGCTTATGTGAGAAACGCGACTTGTGTTACTCCTCTGAAATGAGAAGCTTCTAGTTTTGGATATGTCCAAGTATTGTTTGACATTCAAGCAGTGTTCATTTTCTCTCTAGAATTATACATTGAAAGATAATCATTTTTCTTTTAAAGGGAAAAATTTCTTGAAAATGCTTTTGTGGTTAACACACATGTGTTAAGCAATGAAAGGAGCCCTATTGGGAATCAAGTGTTCTGTTCAAAGATAGACCAGGTTCATTTTTTTCTAGAAGCTTTACTTTGAAAGATAATCACATTCTTTTGTGAGGGTAATTTCATGAAATACTTCTGTGAGAAACGGACATGTGTTACGCTGAAATGAGAAGTTGTTATTCAAGGGATATGTTTATCCTATTGTTAAGAAGTTGGCGGAGTGTTCATTTTCTGTGCTGGAATTCACATTGAATGATAATCACCGTCATGCATTTGAAAGGCTAAAAATTTCATGAAAACGCTCTTGTGAGAAACACACATGTGTTACTCTGTAATAAGAAGCTCTAGTTTGGAATAGGTCAAAGTTCTGTTCAAAGTTAGAGCAGTGGTCATTTTCTCTCTAGAATTTGTAAGATACTCACGTTCTAATGAAATGGTAGAATTTCATGAAATAGTTTTGTGAGAAATGCACATTTGTTACTCTCAAATGAGAAGCCATAGTTTGGGGATATGTCAACGTACTGTTCGACATTAGAGCAGTGTTCATTTTCTCTCTAGAAGCTTTACTTTGAAAGATAATCTACGTTCACTTTGAAAGGCTAAGAATTTCGTGTAAATGCTTAATGAGCACATGTCTTACTCTCAAATGAGAAGCCCTAGTTTGGGATATGTCAAAGTTCTGTTCATAGTTGGGAAGGTGTTCATTTTGTCTCTAGAAGCTTTCCTTTGAAAAGATAATCACGATCTTTTTTTTCAAATATTTATTTATTTATTATGTATACAATATTCTGTCTGTGTGTATGTCTGCAGGCCAGAAGAGGGCACCAGACCTCATTCCAGATGGTTGTGCTACCATGTTGTTTATGGAATTGAACTCAGGGACCTTTGGAAGAACAGGCAATGTAACCACTGAACCATCTCTCCAGCACCCAGGCCGTTGACCGAAGGGTAAGAATTTCATGAAATGCATTTGTTAGAAAAAAACATTTGTTACTCTGAAATGAAGTTGTTTGGGATAAAGTACACATTATTGAAGTTAAGCATGTGTTCATTTTCTGTGCTGAAGCAAGACATTGAAAAATAACCACGTTCATTTGAAAGGGTAAAACTTCATTAAATGCTTTTGTGTGAAACAGCACATACGCGTTACTCTGAAATAGTGAAGCCCTAGTTTGGAACATGTCAAAGTTCTGTTGAAAAGATAGCACAGTGTTCATTTTGCTCTAGAAGCTTCTACTTTTAAGTGAGAACGTTCACACTGGAGGGTAAAAGAAATTCGATGGATATGCTTTTGTAAGAAATGCACATGTATGTTACTCTCAAATGAGGACCCCTAGTTTGGGATATGTCAACGTACTTTGTTCAACATTAGAGCAGTGTTCTATATTTTCTCTCGAAGTACTTTGAAAGATAATTACCTTTACCGGGTAAGAATTTCATGGAAATACAAGTTTAAATGAGAAATGCACATGTGGTTACTCTCAAATGAGAAGCCCTAGTTGGGATATGTCAAAGTTCTGTTCATAGTTGGAGCAGTGTTCACTTCCTCTCTAGAAGCTTTTACATTGAAGGATATTCTCGATTCTTTTGAAAGGGTAAGAATTTACTTGAAAACTCTTCTGTGAGAAAAGCACATGTGTTATGCTGAAATGAAGTTGTTATTCGGGATGGTGTTACACTATCTGTTAGAAGTTGGCAGAGTGTTCATTTTCTGTGCTGAAGCATTACATTGAAAGATAATAACGATCATTTGAAAGGGTAAAAATTTCGCAGAAACGCTTTTGTAGAGAAAACACACGCGTTACTCTGAGATGAGAAGCCCTAGTTTGGAATAGTCAAAGTTCTTGTTCAAAGATAGAGCAGTGGTCATTTTCTCTCTAGAAGCTTTACTTTGAAAGATAATATCACGTTCTTGAAATAGTATAAATTTCATGATATGCTTATATGTGAGAAACGCACATGTGTTACCGAAATGAGCAACACATAGTTTGGGATATGTCCAAGTATTTCCCCAGACCTTAGAGCCAGTGTTCATTTTCTCTCCAGAAGTTTTACTTTGGCTAAGATAATCATGTTCTTCCTTCTTTTTTTTGAAAGGGTTAGAATTTCTCATGAAAATGCTTTTGTGAGAAAGGCACATGTGTTACTCTCAGATGAGAAGATCTAGTTTACGTTGTCCAAGTATTAGTTCGACATTCAGAGCAAGAAAGTGTTCTACACCTATTTCTATCTAGAAGCTTTACTTTGAAAGATAATCAGGTCCTCTTAATGGGTAAGGTTTTCATGATATGCTTCTGTGAAAAACGCACATGTGTTACTCTCAAATGAGAAGCCCTAGTTTGGGATATGTCCTGTATTGTTTGACATTAGAGCAGTGTTTATTTTCTCTCTAGATTCTTTAGTTTGTAGATAATCACATTTGTTTTAACGTAAAAATTTCTGAAATGCTTTTTGTGAGAAACGCACTTATGTGTTACTCTCAAAAGAGAAGCCCTAGTTTGGGATATGTCCAAGTATTGTTCGACATTAGAACAGTGTTTCATTTCTCTTTAGAAGCTTTACTTTTGTGAAAGATAATCTTTACGTTCTTTGAAAGGGTAAGAAATTTCATCAAATGCTTTTGTGAGAAACATACATATGTTACTGTGAAATGAGAAGCCCTGTTGGAATATGTCAAGTTCTGTTCAAAGTTGTGCGGTGTTCATTTCTCTCTAGAAGCTTTACTTTGAAAGATAATCACGTTCGTTTTAAAGGGTAAGAATCTCATGATATGCTTTTGTGAGAAATGCACATGTGTGCATCTCCCTCAAAATGCAAAGCCCTATTTGATATGTCAAAGTTCTGTTCAAACTTAGAGTAGTATTCAATTTATCTCTAGAAGCTTTATTTTGAAAGATAATCCCGTTCGTTCCAATGGTTGGAATTTCATGACATGCTTCTGTGAGAAACACACATGTGTTACTCTGGAAATGAGAAGCACTAGTTTGGGATAGGTCCAAGTATTGTTCGACATTACAGCAGTGTTCATTTTCTCTCTAGAAGCTTTAATAGGAAAGATAATCCGGTCCTTAAAAGAGTAAGAATTTCACATGATATGCGTTTGTGAGAAACGCACATGTGATTCTCTGAAATGAGAAGCTCTAGTTTTGGAATATGTCAAAGTTCTGTTCAAAAGATACTGTACATTTTCTCTCTGAAGTTTTACATTGTAAGATATTCATGTTCATTTGAAAGGGTAAGAATTTCATGAAATGCTTTTTGTTAGAAATGCACATGTGTTACTCTCAAATGAGAAGCCCTAGTTTGAATATGTCAAAGTTCTGTTCAAAGATAGAGCAGTGTCCATTTTCT
>CAWTZC010001166.1:0-51764 GCA_963919715.1 Microtus obscurus | reverse complement strand
TTTTTTTTTGTCAAAGCCTCCGTTTATTAGGGACAGGGTAACAACTTATATACCCCTGAATGAGGGCTTGGGGAGCGAAAGCACAGGGGAGCTGGAATCTGGCCGTGGTCCCAGTCATGTAACCTACATCCGGTTCGGGTAGGCCAAGAAGTCCAGGAGTTGCCACACCTAGTTCCCTGGATAGCTGGAATTTAAGGCAGTTCCGCTATCAGATTAGGGTTCGTTAGCAATTAGCGAATAGCTAATTGGGTGTGGGGCAGGTTTTGCCAATAGGATTCTCTTAACATAATTTGGGTTTGGGGTTCCTGCAGGCTCCCCAAGGTGATGGTTTCTGTAACAATCTTTAGGGGGGGAAATGGCTCCCAACATATTCCTCCTTTCTCTATATAAAGGCAAGTAGTTATAGGTGGAGGGCACCAAGACAGAGTCAACCATGGTGTCAGATCTAAAAGGAGAAGGGACTGGGACAAGGAGAGGACCCCCTCCTCTCGACTGGTGAAGCAATTTACCTCTCCCGGGAACAGAGGGGTGCCTTATGAGTAGCATTAGTTTCTTGGAGCTTCTCAAATAAAAGGTATCTAGTAGGATTAAAGTAAGCAGATCACAGGGCACCCCTGTCTTAGGCTATGTGGAGAGCGCCCTCGTACCTACAAAACCATGCCATGTTGAGCCGGCCTGTACGGCCTCTGTATGGTTTGGGAAATTTAGGTGAGGATTCCACACTAACTCCCGTCATTGGGCCCTGTATCTATCATTAATGAAAAATCTGTGAGGTGCTCCTTAAACAAAAGATATGATATAATTTTGGCACCAATAACTCCATCTCCAGACAAAAGGGGCACCTTTCCAAACCCAGTATTCACCTTTTAGTCTGGCCCATGGTAATGTCCTCCTTCCTGAAATGCCTACTCCACAAAAAGTTACGTGTGCTTGCCTGCCATCGAATTAGGAGGTGAAAAAGGGATCAAAAATCTAAAATTCTTAACATTTGCATTAAACCCCAAACACTTTACAGCATGTGTCAAACCTTTCCCAACATCTATAAGCAGTTACAAATATCAATAGATCAATTTCAGTAAAAGTACAATGACATACATTGTTGCCAAATACCACCGTTTCCAGACTCTGAGCAACAGTCTCAGGAACCCCAATCTTTCCCCTTCTTAAGTGAAGAGGTTAGTATTTTAATTAAAATGAGTTCTGTGTCCCAAAGATTAAAACAGTCTGATGTCCAGTCTGCATCTCAGCTCCAAAGCAGACCAGAGTTCAAGCTGCAGAAGCAGTTTAGCACTTGTGCTTCAGGGCGGTGGATTCCTGGGTGAGGTGAGCTGGATTCAGCTATCTGGAAGCACATCCTGGCATTATCTCAGCCGGGTCTCCCTGGACTCAGGAGGCAGAATTGACACCCTGTAGGAGTGGAGCAGCAGATTCTGTTATCAGGGACTCTCCTCTCCTTGGGGGCAGGAAAAGCCAGACTAAGGACCTCTCTGCAATCGCCTCAGGAACTCCCTCTGTGTCCGAACGAGCCTCGACATCAGGCCCAGCTTTTATTTTCTTTCTGTGAAAAAAGCATAAAACATATCCTCTGACCCCAAATATATGTAGGTCGGTTTTTCATAATGCATTGCAAGGGCTTTTCCACCTTGCCCACAGCAAAGGTCAGCTTGGTGTTATCATGTCAGATCCGTTTGCATCTGGATCTACTTGCAAGTTTCATAAGCTGCTTACAAGGAGCCTTATTATGCTCCATAATATTTTTTTTTATTATTATTAGCCATATATGCAGTTCCTCCATTGGAAGAGCCATTTGTAAAATTTAGCATAAAATCCTTTAAGGGATTTTTTTTTGCTATAACATTAGCAAAATACAGTTGTGTGAATTGTAAATAATCATCTGGGGATCAAGCCATTTTTTAGCTTTTATCCTGCCCTTTTGTACCAGACAGGCTACTGGTTTAAATTAAGAGTTTAATATCTTAATTGGCAAAACTTGAGAAGATTTTGCCATAAACAGCATTTTTTTATAAAAATGTTGTAGAATAAGTTTTATATTTAATATGCACACTTGCCATAGCTGCATTATAATTAATATACTGTATTTGTTGATTATTGTATACTTTACCTGTTGATTTATATTTTACCTGTTTGAGTACCTGTTAGGCAGCTTTAAGCTCTCTCTATTGGAAACTGTTTTTTTTTAATTTTATATTTTTTTCTATTCTAAGATGGCTCCCCTTAATTAAGATGTGTGCTTCTCTGCTCCCCTAACCAACCTTCCTTTATCCCAAACATCCCGTGTCCCCAGGTTCCCCCCATCCTCCCCTTCTCACATTTCTCTCCCCTTCTCCCCTCACCCCCCTCCCACCACACCCCCAAGATCCCAAATTTTTTGCCCGGCAATCTGGTCTACTTCCCATAACCAGGAGGATAGCTATATGTTTTTCTTTCGGTTCACCTTCTTATTTAGTTTCTTTAGGATATCAAATTATAGACTCACTGACCTTTATTTATCTCTAGAAACCAATTATGAGTGAGTACATCCCATGTTCATCCTTTTGGGTCTGGGTTACCTCACTCAGGATAGTGTTTTCTATTTCCATCCATTTGCATGCAAAATTCGTCGCTTGAAGTCATTGTTTTTTTACCGCTGAGTAGTATTCTAATGTATATATATTCCATACTTTCTACATCCATTCTTCCATTGAAGGGCATCTAGGTTGTTTCCAGGTTCGGCTATTACAAATAATGCTGCTATGAACATAGTTGAACAAATGTCCTTGTCATATGATCGGGCATCTCGTGGGTATATTCCCAAGAGTGGCATTGCTGGGTCCATGGGTAGGTTGATCCCAAATTTCCTGAGAAAGCGCCACACTGCTTTCCAAAGTGGTTGCACAAGTTTGCATTCCCACCAGCAATGGATGAGGGTACCCCTTTCTCCACAGCCTCTCCAGCAAAGGCTATCATTAGTGTTTTTGATTTTAGCCATTCTGACAGGTGTAAGGTGATATCTCAATGTTGTTTTGATTTGCATTTCCCTGATCGCTAAGGAGGCTGAGCATGACCTTAGGTGCCTTTTGGCCATTTGAACTTCTTCTGTTGAGAATTCTCTCTTCAGATCAGTGCCCCATTTTTTAATTGGGTTAATTAGCATTTTAAAGTCTAGTTTCTTGAGTTCTTTATATATTTTGGAGATCAGACCTTTGTCTGTTGCGGGGTTGGTGAAGATCTTCTCCCAGTCAGTGGGTTCCCTTTTTGTCTTAGTGACAGTGTCTTTGCTTTACAGAAGCTTCTCAGTTTCAGTAGGTCCCATTTATTCAATGTTGCCCTTAACGACTGTGCTGCCGGGGTTATACCTAGGAAGCGATCGCCTGTGCCCATCTGTTGTAGGGGTACTTCCCACTTTCTCTTCTATCAGGTTCAGTGTGTTCAGATTGATATTGAGGTCTTTGATCCATTTGGACTTGAGTTTTGTGCATGGTGATAGATATGGGTCAATTTTTCTTTCTTCTACAGGTTGACATCCAGTTGTGCCAGCACCATTTGTTGAAGATGCTTTCTTTCTTCCATTGTATACTTTTAGCACCTTTATCGAAAATGAGGTGTTCATAGGTTTGTGGGTTAAGATCCGGGTCTTCTACACGATTCCATTGGTCAACTTCTCTATTTTTATGCCAATACCACACTGTTTTCATTACTGTAGCTCTATAGTAGAGTTTAAAGTCAGGGATGGTAATGCCTCCAGAAGTACCTTTATTGTACAAGATTGTTTGGCTATCCTGGGTTTTTTGTTATTCCATATAAAGTTGATTATTGTCCTTTCAAGATCAGTGAAGAATTTTAATGGGATCTTGATGGGGATTGCATTGAATCTATAAATTGCCTTTGGTAGGATTGCCATTTTTACTATGTTGATCCTCCCAATCCAAGAGCAAGGGAGATCCTTCCATTTTCTGGTATCCTCTTCAATTTCTTTCTTCAATGCCTTAAAGTTCTTGTCAAATAGATCCTTCACTTCTTTGGTTAGAGTTACCCCCGAGATATTTTATGCTGTTTGTGGCTATCGTGAAAGGTGATGCTTCTCTGATTTCCCTCTCTGCTTCCATATCCTTTGTGTATAGGAGGGCGACTGATTTTTTTTGGAGTTGATCTTGTATCCGCCACATTACTAAAGGCGTTTATCAGCTGTAGGAGTTCTTTGGTGGAGTTTTTGGGGTCGCTTATGTAGACTATCATATCATCTGCAAATAACGAAAGTTTAACTTCTTCCTTTCCAATTCGAATCCCCTTGATCCCCTTATGTTGTCTTATTGCTATTGCTAAAACTTCAAGCACTATATTGAAGAGGTATGGAAGAGTGGACAGCCTTGTCGTGTTCCTGATTTAAGTGGGATGGCTTTGAGTTTCTCTCCGTTTAATTTGATGTTAGCTGTCGGTTTGCTGTATATAGCTTTTATTATATTTAAGTATGACCCTTGTATCCCTAATCTCTCCAAGACTTTTTATCATAAAGGGATGTTGAATTTTGTCAAAAAGCTTTTCAGCATCTAAGGAAATGATCATATGGTTTTTTTCTTTCAATTTATTTATATGATGGATTACATTGATAGATTTTCGTATGTTGAACCAGCCTTGCATCTCTGGTATGAAGCCTACTTGATCATAATGGATAATGTTTCTAATGTATTCTTGGATACGGTTCGCCAGTATTTTGTTGAGGATTTTTTGCGTCGATGTTCATGAGTGAGATTGGCCTGTAATTCTCTTTCTTGGTTGAGTCTTTGTGTGGTTTTGGTATCAAAGTGATGGTAGCTTCATAAAAGGAATTTGGCAATGACTCTTCTGTTTCTATATTGTGAAATACCTTAAGGAGTATAGGTATTAGGGTCTTCTTGGAAATTCTGGTAGAATTCCGCATTGAAACCGTCTGGTCCTGGGCTTTTTTTGGTGGGGGAGGTTT
The DNA here is from genome assembly GCA_963919715.1 of Microtus obscurus. Taxonomy (NCBI): domain Eukaryota; kingdom Metazoa; phylum Chordata; class Mammalia; order Rodentia; family Cricetidae; genus Microtus; species Microtus obscurus. The sequence continues at coordinate 46,804 of CAWTZC010001166.1, read as the reverse complement.
TTGATAACAGCTTCTAATTCTTCGCGACTGACAGGTCTATTTAGATTGCTCACCTGGTCCTGATTTAACTTTGGTATATGGTATTTATCTAAAAAAGTGTCCATTTCTTTTACATTTTCCAGTTTTGTGGCATACAGGCTTTTGTAGTAAGATCTAATGATTCTCTGAATTTCCTCTATGTCTGTGGTTATGTCCCCCCTTTTCATTTCTGATCTTATTAATTTGCAGATTCTCTCTCTGCCGTTTGATTAGTTTGGATAGGGGGTTTATCAATTTTGTTGATTTTCTCCAGGAACCAGCTTTTGTTTCATTGATTCTTTGGATTGTTTTCTGTGTTTCTATTTTGTTGATTTCAGCCCTCAGTTTGACTATTTCCAGTCTTCTACTCCTCCTAGGTGAGTCTGCTTCTTTTTTTCCTAGAGCTTTCAGGTGGGCTGTTAAGTCTCCAATGTATGCTTTCTCTGTTTTCTTTAAGTGGGCACTAAGGGCTATGAACTTTCCCCCTTAGGACTGCTTTCAAAGTGTCCCATAAGTTTGAGTATGTTGATTCTTTATTTTCATTGAATTCAAGGAAGACTTTAATTTCTTTCTTTATTTCTTCTTTAATCCAGGTGTGGGTCAATAGTTGACTATTCAGTTTCCATGAGTTTGCAGGCTTTCTGGGGTAGCATTGTTGTTGAATTCTAACTTTAGTCCGTGGTGATCTGATAAGACACAGGTGGTTATGGATTTTTTTTGTAACTGTGGAAGTTTGCTTTGTTACCGAGGATGTGGTCAATTTTCGAGAAGGTTCCATGAGCTGCAGAGAAGAAGGTATATTCTTTCCTATTTGGGTGGAATGTTCTATAGATGTCTGTTAAGTCCATTTGATTCAATACCTCCATTAATTCTCTTATTTCTCTGTTAGGTTTCTGTCTGATTGACCTGTCCATTGGTGAAAGAGGAGTGTTGAGATCTCCTACTATTAGTGTGTGCGGTTTGATGGCGTCTTTGAGTTTTAGTAATGTTTCTTTTACATATGTGGGTGCTTTTATATTAGGGGCATAGATATTCAGGATTGAGACCTCATCCTGATCAATTGTTCCTGTTATGAGTATAAAATATCCCTCTCCATCTCTTCTGATTGATTTAAGTTTGAAGTCAACTTTGTTAGAAATTAGTATGGCCACACCTGCTTGTTTCTTAGGTCCATTTGCTTGATAAACCTTTTCCCATCCCTTTACTCTAAGTAGGTGCCTATCTTTGTGGTTGAGGTGTGTTTCTTGTAAACAGCAGAATGTTGGATCCTGTTTGCGTATCCAATCTCTTAGCCTGTGTCTTTTTATAGGTGAGTTGAGTCCATTGACATTAAGGGATATTAATGACCAGTGGTTGCTAACTCTGGTCACTTTTTTAGTCATAGGGTTTGTGTGTTTGCTTTCTTTTAGTTGCGCTGGTAAAGGGTGTCTAGAAGTTTGAGTTATTGTGGTCATTGTTGGTCTCCTTGGTTTGTGATTTTCCTTCTATTACTTTCTGTAAGGCTGGATTTGTGGCTACGTATTGTTTAAATTTGTTTTTATCCTGGAAAATTTTGTTTTCTCCATTTATAGTGAACGAAAGCTTGGCTGGGTATAGTAGTCTGGGCTTGCATCCATGTTCTCTTAGCTTCTGCAGTACATCTATCCAGGACCTTCTGGCTTTCATGGTTTCCATAGAGTAGTCAGGAGTAAGTCTGATAGGTTTACCTTTATAAGTAACTTGACCTTTTTCCTTTGCAGCTCTTAATATTCTTTCTTTATTCTGGATGTTTTGTGTTCTGATTATTATGTGGCGAGGGAGATGATTTTTTCTGGTCCAGTCTATTCGGTGTTCTGTATGCTTCTTGAACCTTCAAAGGAATATCTTTCTTTAGGCTGGGAAAGTTTTCTTCTATAATTTTATTAAATATATTTTCTGAACCATTGAGCTGTACTTCTTCTCCTTCTTGTATCCCAATTATTCTTAGGTTTGGTCTTTTTATTGTGTCCCATATTTCCTGAATGTTTTGTGATGAGAATTTGTTGGTTTTGCTGTTTTCTTTGATCAGTGTGTTAATTTTCTCTATGGTATCTTCAGTGTCTGACATTCTTTCTTCTAACTCTTGTAATCTGTTGGTAGTACTTGTCTCTGTAGTTCCCTGTTCGTTTACCCAGATTTTCCATCTCCAACCTTCCCTCGGTTTGTGTTTTCTTCATTACCTCCATTTCATTCTTCAGGTCTTGAACCATTTCCCTTACCTGTTTGATTGCATTTTCTTGTTTCTCTTGGTTTTCTTGGGTATCTTTGAGCGATTTATTCATTTCCTCTACCTTTTTGTTTGTAATCTCTAATTGTTTATGGCAGTTTTTCACCTCCTGTTTAAGGTCTTCTGTTATTTTCAAAAAATTCACTTTTGGGTCGATTTCTTCTACTTCTTCTGGAGTAGGGGTGTACAATTCTTCTTATTTCGGGATCCCTGGTTTCTGGTGATGTCATGTTGCCTTTCAGGTTGTTGGAGGAATTCTTGCATTGGCGCCTTCCCATCTCCTCTTTCAAATGAAGCCAAGAGAGGCCTGGTGTCTTGGTCCTGTCTTTGCTGTGCCTGTGTCTCTGGGTGTATCTCTTCAGTGTAGAAGCAGGGACCGCTCCCCCGGCGATGGCCCTCCTGGCACCCGGATCCGATCTCCCTGCTGCCTGGGCGTCCCGCGAACAAAGGGCCGGCCCCGCTTGGTGCAGGCCGGCCACCTAGACAAAGGAGCCACCACCCTCCCGAATGTCCTCCCAATTCGGACCCTGTCCCAGCGCCCAAACAGGCTGAGCTGGGAGCTGTTGTGTGGTTCAAAGAGGGGAGGGGGTCAGAGGTAGTGGGGAGGGCCTTGGGTGCAAGCTGTGTGGGACAGGAATGGAGAAGAGGTATCAAGGAGTACAGCCCCCGCAGACTGACCAGGAAGTGCAGGAGGGGTGGGGGAACGTCTGAGCTCCCTGTCCCGGGCTGCCGCCGCAGCCAGAAACTCACTCACCCCAGCGATGGCCCTCCTGGCACCCGGATCCGATCTCCCCGCTGCCTGGGTGTCCCGCGAACAAAGGGCCGGCCCCGCTTGGTGCAGGCCGGCCACCTAGACAAAGGAGCCACCACCCTCCCGAATGTCCTCCCAATTCGGACCCTGTCCCAGCGCCCAAACAGGCTGGACCCCTGCCTTCTTATAAGAGAGATCTTTTCTAAATTGTTTTCTTTTTCTTTCTTTTCTTTCACATAATACACCCTGACCACAGCCTCTCCTACTTTTCTACTTTCTGTTTTTCCCACCTCTCCACTTTCCCTCTCCCCTAGACCCACTAATTCTCCATTTGTTTTCAGAAAAGAGCAAGCCATTTGTTGGCCACCCCCATAAGCTCTGGTCCACCATTGCTCCTGTGTATCTTGGTGGCAAGACATCTTGTGGGTGATAGGTTTTGTGGCTGTATTGGTGTCCCAGTCCCACCTTCGGGAGACTTGCCTAGCTACAGAAGATGGCTGATTCAGGCCTTATATCTTCTCTCTGTCCCTTCCTCCCCCACCCGATCCTGCCTGTTCCCTTCCCCATCTGACCCCCGTCCCTCCACAATATCTATTCTATTTCCCCTTCCCAGGGAGATTCATATTCCACCCTAGACCTCTCCTCTTTATCTAACTTCTCTGGGTCTGTGGATTGTAGTGTGGTTATTCTTTGCTTAACAGCTATTATCCACATTTATTTATTTATTTGTTTGTTTGTTTATTTATTTAAGATTTCTGGGGCTGGAGAGATGGCTCAGAGGTTAAGAGCAGTGCCTGCTCTTCCAAAGGTCCTGAGTTCAATTCCCAGCAACCACATGGTGGCTCACAACCATCTGTAATGAGGTCTGGTGCCCTCTTCTGGCCAGCAGGCATACACACAGACACAACATTGTATACATAATAAATAAATAAATATTTAAAAAAAAAAAAGATTTCTGTCTCTTCCCCGCCACCACCTCCCATTTCCTTCCCCCTCCCCTAATCAAGTCCCCCTCCCTCATCAGCCTGAAGAGCAATCAGGGTTCCCTGCCCTGTGGGAAGTCCAAGGACCACCCACCTCCTTCCAGGTCTAGTAAGGTGAGCATCCAAACTGCCTAGGCTCCCACAAAGCCAGTACGTGCAGTAGGATCAAAAACCCATTGCCATTGTTCTTGAGTTCTCAGTAGTCCTCATTGTCCACTATGTTCAGCGAGTCCAGTTTTATCCCAGGCTTTTTCAGACCCAGGCCAGCTGGCCTTGGTGAGTTCCCTAAGGAACATCCCCATTGTCTCAGTGTGTGGGTGCACCCCTTGCGGTCCTGAGTTCCTTCACGTGCTCTCTCTCCTTCTTCTCCTGATTTGGACCTTGAGATTTCTGTCTGGTGCTCCAATATGGGTTTCTGTCTCTGTCTCCTTTCATCGCCTGATGAAAGTTAATATTCAGGAGGATGCCTATTTGTTATCCACTTTTAAGAGAGTACATACCATGTGTGTCTTTCTGGGTCTGGTGTTCCTTGCTCAGGATGGTATTTTTCTAGCACTGTGTGACATTTCAGGATGGCTTTTATTTCAGGGACCACCTGGACCAGATGCCTTACACTACCATGTGCATCAAGGAGGCCATGAGGCTCTACCCACCTGTACCAGGTGTGAGTCGAGAGCTCAACACACCTGTCACCTTCCCTGATGGACGCTCCTTACCCAAAGGTAACCAGAACCAGTTGCCTAGGTCCTCATGTGTGCTCTGTTGTCTCAATAAATTGGATCCTTATTTTGAAGTTGAGCTGAGGTCATAAAATTGAGACTGAGGAAGTCTTCAGGAAGAAATGCCACCCCCTAGTTAAATGTCATTCTCTGCTTTGAAATTGCAGTCACTTGAGATATTCAGGGTTGAAAGGGAATGACACAAGTCTTGTGACGATGCGGTTTTATTCATGAGTAAAAGCAAGTGAGAAAGATAATGGAATCCTGCATGCTGGTGCAATGCTTCCCCGTGTCTCAGGAAATTTGAGTTGATGAAAGAGAGGAGCCAGGGATAAGTTCTGGGCTCCTTATCTCTATAGGGAAACATGTATTAGTGAACTGGTCATTGGGTATGATACCAGGTCTGCCACATCCTAGCACTGTAAACATAAGAAAAGATAACCGGCCTCATGGACAATTTAGTATTTCATATGAAAAATGGGCATAAAACAGCACCTTAGGAACGGCGGGGAGGGAATTGTGAGTGTTCTGTGAGCTAATGTGTGTTCTCTGATGGTACATGTAAGACATTTGATGAGTGTGTGTTGACACTTCACTTACTAGAAGCAGATGCTCCCATACTTCACTACTCTCTATCATCACTGGATTCATGGTTCTCTAATGCACACTTTGCTAAGCTCCCTATTGCCCAAAGGATCATCAGCTCTAAGTATGACTCCTTAAGCACATGCCAGTCTCCTGTTGGATGTGAGTCTAGAGCCCATTTCTTTGGCTTAATTTCACTCCATGTCTTCCCCTCACAGGTATCACAGTTGCAATCAGCATTTATGGCCTTCACCATAACCCACGCTTTTGGCCAAACCCTAAGGTATGAAGGCCCTGAGAAGGGAGAAGAGCCACTCAATTGCAACTTCAGACATTCTGTCTCCTTTTGCATTGGAAATGGGCTTGACTTCGGTTTGTCCTGGTCCCTGTGCTCTCTCTGCAGGTGTTTGACCCCTCTAGATTTGCACCAGATTCTTCTAGGCACAGCTATGCTTTCCTGCCCTTCTCAGGAGGAGCAAGGTGATGGGATGGGTTGGGAGGAAAGTGAGTCCCTGGCACGTATTAATATTTTCTATTTCTAATCGCTTATGTTTCATTTGGTCTACTTTTGTGTATTATTGGTATGTGTGTTAAATAGTGTCAGTTATATGTGTGCCAAAAAAAGATGGCAATTCAGTATACTGCAGAGGGTTTTAATCCAGTGGTTACTGAAATATTTGTAAGAAAAATTAGTATATTTTGGTATTTTTACAAATGCTGAACTTCATATTTCTGAATTGTATTCCCTATGCAACTTAAAGCAAGAATTTTAGTTTTCAATGACATTAAAGGGAGAATTTTTTCTTTCCCAAAACTCCTACTAGATTTTCTTATTAATTCAACAGTTGGATGCTTCTATGAATCCTTAAATATAGGTACCTATAAACATATATGTAATAAATATATATTAATTATTAAAGGTGATATATATGTGTATAGAAAATTCTAGAAATTTTATGGGCGTTTCTGTTAAAGTAATATATATTAGAGTTCATAGCTCATTGTACAATGGACACCAGAGGCTATCATCTTACATTTTTGGCCTCTACCCTGACAAAAATTATACCGCATAGACAAATGCTTGCAACTTGTATTTCCCAATTTGCAAAGCCATGCATATGGGAAGGGACATCAGCCACAGGGGATTCAGAGCTAGTTAGTTCTTAGCCTGTCCTTTGGATGTGATAGGGAGGGTAATGAGGAGCATCTCTGGCAACTTCAGCAGTGTGATCTTAAATAGGAAGTGAGGCTAGAAACTCAACAATCCTGTATTAAGTATGGTTATGGCTGGGGCATCTGGATGCTGTTCTACCTAATGGAGTGCAAAGGAAGAAGTGTGTGAACAACAAAGAAAGCAAAATTGTAAATAAGAGATTTTCTGAGGTCAGATCAGATGACTGAGAATGATGGCAGTCTGAGAGGGATGAGGGGTCTGAGCCTGACAACTGAGCAGGAGGAAGATGGAGAACAACTTGAAGATTCTAAATCAGGTGCATTCACCAGAAATTTCTAACATTGATATATGACTCCCACTGTAGGATCAATTCAGTTTTTATGCATAGATGATAATCCTCAGTATGGTGTCTTATCCATCGTCATCTTAAACCTAATAGGGGTGTTCATAGTGGAGATCTAAAAACTTTGTGGAGAGAAGTGGATAACCTAATGACTACCTCCTTAAATAATTCATGTGATTGGACTCGATGCCCCACCATGCTGGCACTGTTCAAATGATATTTTACACAGCCAAGAGCAGGTCTAGGGTTAGACGTAGCCTTAGAGGAGTGAAAATTTGTCATAGGTCAGAAATCTATGCACGAAGACAAGGGATTCAGGTGGTTGTGTGAACTTAAAGCAAGGGAACGATTTAGGTGTGTGACCTATATGGAAAATGATTAGGCTGGTACCATGAAGGGGACCCTAATCCCAACATGTCTGAGGACACATCTCACTTTATGTCTCTGCTTGGTTCAGAAACTGCATTGGGAAACAGTTTGCTATGAATGAGATGAAGGTGGCTGTGGCCCTGACCCTGCTCCGCTTTGAGCTGCTGCCAGATTCCACCAGGATCCCGGTCCCCATGTTAAGACTTGTGTTGAAGTCCAAGGACGGGATCCACCTGCGTCTCAAGAAGCTAAGATAATTCTGGAGGAGAAAAGGACAACTCTAGGGACCTGCTGCCTTCAGGGCTTTCTACTTGTCACTTGCTTCTGTCCCGGGCTTATCTGTACTTCTTCTTCTTTCTTTCTGACCCCTGTCCCTCTGCTGTCTGTGATGTTTCCTGTCATCCCATCTTCCTGCTCTCTCTCAAACTCTCCCTAGACTCTTCCCCAGTTGTGTGTGTGCCTGTCTGCCACATGGTTGTGTCTCTGACTGGCCACATAACCCCTAAACACCTGCCTGTCCTCAGTTTACCCTTTATAACCATCCCCCTGAAAGAAGAAACATTTTAAATGGAGACACTTATGCCTCTCCCTTTGGCTCTCAGACTCTTGAGACAGTAGACATCATGAATTCAAATGTCCTTAGGAATCACATACTGGGAGAAAATTAGCATTACAAGTTTGCATCAGCCAGAAGGGGAACTTGATTCACAAGCAGAGGCTCTCCAGATTCTTTCTAATCGTCTCATGTTGAAGTTAATGTGTGCAGATTTAAGGGCATTGGTTCCAATTTTCTTATGAAACAATAATACTGTTACAGAGAAATGAATAGTTTTTCCTCCTTTGACCCAAGCTGAAAATAAATCTATTTTACTTCATCTACTTCTGTTTCCTACTTTTGTTTCAGATGCAGGCATGAACCCAAGTGTCCCAAAGGGGCTTTGGCAAGCCAGCCATCAGGGAATCTTGTTAGTGTCTGGTCCCTACTGTTAGAGTGTGGTAGAATTCTCAGCTCTTGAGGGGTTTTCTTTGCTTTTTGACCCTTTGAGTTGGCTGTCTATAAATCGAACTGATGATTTGGTGAAGCCAAGGAGTTTTCTGATTTTAACCTGATCTTATTTGCTTAGAGTACTCTAGTTATTCAGTAAGGAGATTTGGAGTATTCTTGCTAAATTCACATGATCTGGACCTGGATTCTTTGATGATAACAGCGCCAACTATAAAGAAAAGTGTTTGTCATTCTTGCATCACACACAAAAGCTCATAAAACACTGCTACAGCTGACTCTACAGTATGACTATAGAGTCTACAATATGACTGCTACATACTGACTCTCACACAGTCACTTCAATATCACACTCTCACTAGTAACAGGTCATCCTGACAAAAGCTAAACTAAAGTTCTTGAGCTAATCTATGTCATAAGCCAAACAGAGCTAACATATTCTCAGAGCATTTTACCCAAACACAAAAGAATCGACCCTTTTCTCAACACCTCATGGAACATTCTCCAACACTGATTAAATACTTGGATATGTCCCAACAGGTACAATAAAACTAGAAACATCCTATCCGATCACCATGGATTAAAGCCGGATATCAAGAACAGAAAAACTAAAACCTCATGGAAACTGAATGATGCATTAGTGAATGAAAAGTGGGCCAAGACAGAAATCAAGAAGGAACATAAAAACCTTCTATAATTGAATGAAAATGAAAACAACATATTCCAATCCATGGAACATAATGAAGGTTGTAAGAGGCAAATTCATACCACTGAGTGCCTAGATTTCCTCATATCTGGATTTACGTCCTCCTTTTCATCTCTAACTTTGTTAACTTGGATCTCTACCTTCCACCTTTAGTTAATTTGGCTATTGGTTTTCTTAACCAACTGTTCGTTTTCTGTTATTGTTTGTTTGTTTCTATTTTATTGACTTCAGTTCGGAGTTTGATTATTTCTTGCCATCTACTCCTTTTAGATTTTATTTTTCTTTTTGTTCTAGAGCTTTCATGTATGTTATTGAATTACTAATACGAGATCTCTCCAATATTAGGCATTTTTTCTTGAAATTCATAAATCTGTCACCCCCCCTCCGATCATATTTCTCAATTTAGGTAGAAACAAGTGTGACAGATCATGGGGTGAATTTCCTATTCAAAAAGGCCTACCAGTTAGACTCTATGAATTAGGAGAGCCTCTCTGCAATTTGCCACATGTAACTGCGATTTACATCCTTGCAATCTAGAGATTATCAAACACAAAACACAAAAACATGTAAAAGAACTTGGAGGAAGATGGCATCAGAATCCTCCTTTTCTTTAGCCTGTCTAGGTCATAACTACCACAAAGTAATACAAACAACAACAGCAACTAAAACTAAATTAAGGGCGTCTGGGGAGCAAAATGAAAGCCAGAAGAGTGTGAGGAAGGAATCTTGGTGTGTGTGTGTGTGTGTGTGTGTGTGTGTGTGTGTGTGTGTGTGTGTGTGCATTCTATCTCAGAGGAAAGAGACCTGAAAATGCAGATTGAGCAAGTATCAAGAGCATGCATGGAACGTGTATCTGTCTCCAGCCTCCCACACAAGCAAGCCAATCCCATCTCAGCTCCCACAGCTGTCCCTTCTGGCAACAGCCTGTCCAGTGCCTGGCACCCTATCATTTGGGTCCTGACTGGAATCTGCTTTTCCAACACTCAGCTCTTGGCTGCTGCAAATTCACAGACAACCTCCTGGGTCTAGCTATCTCAAAGGTGTCAGCTCCCCCTGGTGGCTGGTCAGTGTTGGCAGCACGTGCCTGGAGACACTCCCAAGTCTCTGGCTAGGTAACAGCAAAGTTAGAAAATTCTAAGCCTACCAAAAACAGCCAACATTCTGACATTAAAATATTTTGCATCAAAAATATGAAATTCACCTAACAAATTATTAAAGTTGGATAATCTGTGTAATATATATTGTTGCTCCCCAACATCCTTTTTATTGAACACCAAGGCCAGAAGGATAATGAATTATTGTAGAATCGCTTCCCCTCTTATATTATACTATAAATTTAAATATACTTAAGATGTATTTCTATTTAATGACATGTAATTGGTACATGATTATAATTATTTGACTTCAAAACCAGTTAATTTAGGTAGAAAAACTTAATTGTGTGTGAATTGGTGTCTAGTGAAGCTTTGGAAAGTCTAGATTGGCTTTTTAAAAAATGTTTATTGTAGGTAGGGGTGGGAATGGAAGATGGGGGAGGGGAAACTATAGTTGGAATTAAAATTAATTAAATAAATAAGAAGTAAAAATATAAAAAAGTAAAAATATTTATTGTGAAAAAGGAATATAAAAATTCCTCTTATTTTCTGTCCTTATTTTCTATGTTAATGTTGTATATCAGAATTTTGAATGACTGCGTTCTATCTCCTAAATAAATAAATTCGGAGGAAGAAACAGTAAATCTGTTTTGTAAAACAATATGTAAACGTACAAAGGATCTACTAACATGGCTACATAATACTTTCATTATTCAGTAAATAAATAAAATTCGAGAGTCAGATATTAGGGTATAAACAAAACGCAATGGTGAAATGATCAGCAGACCCATCGCTCCACCTTTCCAGATTAAAAAGCTCACCAAACAATTAGGCCTCTCCCTTTTCCTTCCTTTGTCTCTCTATCCTCATCTGGGTCAGCCAAAAATACTCTGTGGTTTATTCTGACCTGCTTAACATGGATTGCCGTCTTTTGCAGTTTTAGAAGGATAGTGCAAGGATATTTTCCCCAACAACCCACCACAGTGGTCTGGTACGAGAGAGCTTGTGTGGAAGTCCCATCTGGGTCTCATTTCCAAAATCCCATTAGGAGTCCAGGAAAGTGAAAACAAAACGGAAAATTTGGGAGCAGAGGACCGAGTTGTGACTGAATGCTTGTGGCATGGAAATTATAGCTGTGTGTGATCACCTGGAGGCTCAGTGGTACTGGAAGGGAATCACATACGTGTCATCATTTTGATGATGTCACTAACCAAGATGGTGACCAATCAAATGTTTCCACCTTCTTGATGACATCACTAGTCAAGATGGTGGCAAGTTATTTGGTTGCTGCCATCTAGATGACATCACGAGCCAAGCCATTTAACTAGCCAAGTTCAATGGTGTCACCTTCTTGATGATATTAGCTAAAATGTTGGCCAAGTTACATGGTTGCTTCTCTTTGAGCTCAGCTCTGTGATAAAATTGGCCCATTCCCCATCAGGACAATAGTTTTCATGGGATCTAAAAGATGCAAGAGCTAGGTACACATGGCAGGAGGAAGTGTCCTGAGGTAGCCAAGCCCAAAACAGCAGAGCAAAGAAACAGAAGAAAGAATGCCATTGTGTCAAACCAAGGAAGAGGAGTTCATATGTCTTACCACCAATTGTGACTGGGTTCTCTCTCCATGGTTGTCATTTGGACCTCATTGAATCTCTGCTTGGCTCCTAGGCAAAAGTTACTGCTGGGGAAAAGAACCCATGAAAAAAGCAGAAGGCATGGGAAGGTGTGTCCGAGGTCTGTGTGGATATTAGACATAAAGCAAAAGATAACCAGAATACAGTCCATAACCACAGAAAAGATATATAATAAAGAGGACCCTAAAGAGATACACATGGATTCCTCCTAGGAAGGGGAAATAGTCAAGATCTCCTTAGTGAATTTGGAGCATTGTGGGGGAGGGGGACAGAAAGGAAGGAAGAGGACAGAAGGGGTTGGCAAGGAGAACTTGAGGAATGGGATGGTTGAGATAAATAGAACCTTCATTCAAATCATTATGGGGAAACCCACAGAAACAACTGGCCTGAGCTAGTGGGAGCTCACTGATTCTGGACTGACAGCAGGGGACCTACATAGAACCAAACTAGGTCCTCTAAAACTAGGTCACAGTTGTGTGGATTGGGCAGTTTGTGGGGCCACTGGCAGGAAGACCAGGATCTATTCCTAGTGTGTGAACTGGCCCTTAGGAGACTATTCCCTATGGATAAATTCCTTGCTCAGCCTAGATACAGGGGAGGGCCTTGGTCCTGCCTCAGAGTGATGTGCCAGACTTTGTTGACTCCCCATAAAGGCCTCACCCTCTAAGAGGAGTAGATGGGGTAATGGGTCAAGCTGGGGAATCAGGAGGAGGGGAGGTGGGGGAACAGGGATTATTATGTAAATAAAAAATATTGTTTAAAAAGAGAGAGAAAGAAAAAAATGTTAAATCTAAAAAAATCATGATATGAAAAAATCCAGAAAATCTGGTAAAATCTGGTAAACTATGAAAAAAAACAAACCTAAGAATAAGAGAAATAGAAGAAGAAGAATCCCAGATCAAAAGTCCAGAAAATATTTTCAACAAGATCATAGAAGAATATTTTTCCTAACCTAAAGAAGGAGCTGTCTATAAAGTTTCAAGTAGCTAACAGAACATCAAATTATATTGCCATATAATAACAAAAACACTAAACATACAGAACAAACCAAGAATATTAAGAATATTAAAATCTGCAAAGGAAAAAGACCAAGTAACATTTAAATGAAGATCTATTAGAATTACTCTTGACTTCTCAGTGGAGACTCTAAAAACCAGAAGAGCCTAAACAGATGTCTGGCATACTCTAAGACACCACAGATGCCAGCTCAGACTACTATATGCAGAAAAAATTTTAATGACCATAGATGGAAAAATCAAGATAATCCATGATAAAAATCAAATTCAAACAATATTTTCAAATCTAGTCCTATGAAAGATACTGGAAAAAAAGTCCAACCCAAGGAGGTTAACCATAGCCATCAAAATAGAGGAAATGAATAATCTCACATCAACAAAACCAAAAGAATGGAAAAAACATACATGCATACACAACACACACACACACACACACACAGACATATATACACTTGTACACACATTCACAGCAACAACAAAAATAACAAAAATTAACGGCCATTTGTCACTGATATCTCTCATTTTCCATGAATTCAATTCCTCAATAAAAAAGACACAGACTAACAGAATAGATGAGAAAACAAGATTCATCCTTCTGCTGCATACAAGAAACACCTCAACATCAAAGATAGATATTACCTTATGTAAAGGGTTGGGAAATTGTTTTCCAAGCAAATGGACCTAAAAAGCAAACTGTGGTAGCAATTCTAATATCTAACAAAATAAACTTCAAGCCAAAATTATTCAAAAGAGACAGAGAAGAACACTTCATACTCATTAAAGGAAAAACCCAGCAAGATAATGTATCAATCCTTAATATTTATGCCTCAAACACAAGGGCACACACATTTGTAAATAAACATTGCTGATGATTAAATCACATATTGACCTTCCCACACTGATATTGTGGGAGACTTCAATACTCCACTCTCACCAATGAACAGGTCATCTAGATAAAAACGAAACAGAGAAATACTGGAGCGAATAGATGTTATGAACCAAATGGACCTAACAGATACTCAAAAGAATTTACCTTCTGAGCACTTCACAGAACTTTCTCCAAAACTGACCAGCCTACATCCCTCAACCCCAGAGAACCTAGACAACAAAAAAGGCCCTAAGACATACATACATAGACCTATCTAGGAAGAAGAAAAAGACAAGATCTCCTGAGTAATTGGGAGCGTGGAGGCATGGGGGAGGGAAGAAAAGGAAGTGGGGGAATGTATACCTCAATTAAAAAAAATAAATAAAATAACATTTAAAAAGTATCTTCCAATCAAAAGAAGCCTAGGACCAGACAGTATTAGCACAGAAGTCTACCAGACTTTTAAAGAAGAGTTAATGCCAATACTGGTCAAATTATCCCAAAAATTTTAGTGGCATTTCACTTGTATTTTAATAAATAAAGCTTGCCTGAAGATCAGAGAGCAAAACAGCATGTGCTCAACTATGTTCATAGCAGCATTGTTTGTCATAGCCAGAACCTGGAAACAAGTTAAATGCCCTTAAACCAAAGAACGGATAAGGAAAATGTGGTACATTTACACAATGGAGTACTACACAGTAGAAAATGGATGGAACTAGAAAACATTATTTTGAGTGAGGTAAACCAACACAGAAATACAATTATCAAATATTCTCACTCACAGTTGGTTTTTAAAACATAAAGCAAAAAAAAAAGCCTATAACCCACAATCCCAGATTTTAAACAACAATGAGGACACTAAGAGAGTTAGATACATCTAATCTACATAGGAAGTAGAGAAAACAAGATTCTTCTGAGTAAATTGGGAGCATGGGGACATTGGGGAAGGGTTGATGGAGAGAGGGGAGAGGCAGGGAGGGGAGCAGAGAAAAATGTAGAGCTCAATAAATATCTATAAAAAAGGTGGAAAAAGGAAAAGAAGAAGAAAAAAACAGAGCCATTGGTCAGCCTTACATACAAGGCAGTGGTAACACACACTTTTAAGGCAAAGAACATAGTCAATAGGATAAAATGACACCCTGCAGAATGGGAAGTGATTTTCACCAACTCCACATCTGACAGAGGGCTAAAACCAAAATAATGAAAGAACTCAAGAAACTAGATATCGACAAACTAAATAATCCAATAAAAGTGGGGTACATATCTAAACAAAGACTTTTCAATAGAGGATTCTCAAGGACTGAGAAACACTTAACATCCTCAGCTGTCATGGAAATGCAAATCAAAATTTCTTTGAGATTCCATCATACAGCTGTCAAAACTACTGATCAAAAACACAAGTGACAGCACCTGCTGGAGAGGATTGGAGTACGGGATGCTCCTCCGTTGCTGGAAGGAGTGAAAACTTGTATAGCCACTATGGAAATCAATATGGTGGTTCCTCAGAAAATTGAGACTCAATCTACCTCAAGACCCAGCTATACCACTCCTGGGCATATATCTAAAGGATGTGCCATCTTACCATAAGGGCACCTGCTCAGCTATGCTCATAGCAGCTTTATTCATAATAGCCAGAAGCCTGAAACAGCCTAGGTGTTCCTCAACCAAAAATGGGTAAAGAAAATGTGGTATATTTACATAATGGAGTGTTACTCAACTGTTAAAAACAATTACATCATGCAATTTTCAGGCAAATAGATGAAGCTAGAAAAATCACCCTGAGTTAGGTAACCCAGACCCAGACAGACAAACAGAGTATGTACTCACTTCTAAGTAAATATTAGCTGTTAAGTAAATGATAATCATGCTACAATCCACTGACCCCGCCCCCCCCCCAAAAAAACATGTAACAATGAGAGCTCAAGGGAGGACACATGGATCTCCCTGAGAATGAGAAATAGAATAGATCTTTTGGGTGGACTGGGGGCAGGTGAGGGTGAGAACAGGTAGGGTCGGGTAGGTATTGGGGGAGGTATGGACAGAAAGAGTACTAGGAGAGAGGACTAAATTTGGGGGGCTTTGCGGAAACCTAGTGCAGTAGGAACTCCCTGGGATCTATGAGGGTGACCCTAGCGACTGCTCCTAATAATTGGGGAAATGGAGCCTGAACTGGCCATCTTCTGTAACAAGGCAAGGCTCCCAGTGGTGAAAATGGAACATCAACCCAGCCACAAAACCTCTGACCTACAATTTGTAAGGTCTGCAAGACTTGTTTGGGGAAGGGAGGTGCAAAACTTGTGGGAGTGGCCAACCAATGACAGGTCCAACTTGAGGATCACACCACTAGAGGAAGTCAATGCCAGACATAGCCTGGATGACCAGGAACATAGGCTAGAACCAAACATGACTGGACAAACAATAAAATAAAAAGTCAATGAAATGATCCTTGATGATATTTGCTATACTCATAGATTGGATCCTAGTCCAATTGTCATCAAAGAGGCTTCATCCTGCAACCAATGGGAGCAGATGCAGAGACCCACAGTCAAACATTAGGTGCAGCCCAGGGAACCTTGCAGAAAAGGAGGAGGAAGGATTGTAGGAGCTACAGAGGGGCACAGGGTACGATGAGAACATGGCTCACTGAATCAACTAAGAACGGATCATAAGGGCTCACTGAGACCGAATTAACAATCAGAGTCTCTATGGGTCTTAGCTTGGTCTTCTGCATAAGCTACATTTGTGTAGTTTGATGTTCTTGTGGGACACCTAACGCGGTAGGGCTGGGGGATGTCTCTGCTCGCAGGAACCTATTCCTCCTTTGGGTTAACTCTTACAGTCTTAATTAGAGGGCTAGTTTTATTGTAACTCATTATGTCATGTTCGGTTGGTATTCCTGGGAGGACTGCCCTTTTCAGAAGGGAAATGGAGAAGTGGATCTCAGGGGGAGGGGAGGTGGGGAAAGTACTGGAAGGAGTGGAGAATGGAGAAATTACAGGTGGAAAATAATGTATGGGAGAAAATTAATTTTTTTTCAAAAAAGAAAAAAAGATATTTGTAATGGAAAATGAATTTATTTACATTTAGATCAAAACAACATGATAAATGCTACTGATTTCCCTCCATCTTTTTGGTAGCAGTGTTATCATTTTATAGAAAAGATATGAGGTAGACTTCAGAAAATTCATATATGTTAATTTAACCACAAAATAAGCTTTCAGAATTGTGCAAAGCCATCTCTTAAGAGTCGAATTCTTCTAGCTGACACCAGAAATATTAGCCTTATTTTACTGCCAGTGTAGGATTTCTAGGGACATTTTAATTCCTTTGGGTCCATTTCTTCAACAGTCAGACAACCATAAGAAGGGACACAGGTGTCTTCTTCTAAAGTATCCATTTATCCATAGGAGCAATGGTTATAAAGGGTAAACTGAGGACAGGCAGGTGTTCAGGGATTATGTGGTCAATCAGAGACATAGCCAGGTGGGAAACAGATACACATACAATCTTGTAAGGAGTCTGGGGAGAATTAGAGAAAGGGCAGAAAGATGGGATGACAGGAGACATTATAGTCAGCATAGGAGAAGGGGTGTGGCCAAAAAGCAAGCAAAATAAGTATAGAAAACCCAGGAATAAAAGCAGGTGATAGACAGCAAGTACTGCAAGCAAGCAGATGGCCTCCAAGGCTGTGCTTTTCTCCACTGGTATTATTTTAGCTTCTTGAGACGAAGATAGATTCCATTCTTGGACTTTAGCACACTTCTTTGCACGAGGACTGGAACCCTGGTTGGATCTGAGAGCAGTAGTAGTATTTGTGTGTTTCCATTCTTTGGGTTTTGCTGGTGGGGAGTTATCTGTTGCCTGTGTTTTTGTGGGTAAAGTTAGCTTCTTTGGATTGGGTTTTCCTTTTAGTACTTTCTGTATGGATGTGTTTGTGGATATGTACTATTTAAATCTATTTTTGTCATGGAATATTTTATTTTCTCCATCGATGGTGATCGAAAGCTTTGCTGGGAATAGTAGTCTGGGCTTGTACCCATGGTCTCTTAGTGTTTGCACCACATATGCCCAGGACCTTCTGGCTTTCATGGTTTCCATTGAGAAGTCGGGTGTAATTCTGACAGGTCTATCTTACTTTATCTATACATTATATGACCATTTTCCTTTGCAGCTCTTAATATTCTTTCTTTATTCTGTATTTTGCATTTTGATTATTACGCAGTGATAATTTGGTGTTTATTGATCCAATCTATTTGGTGTTCTATAAGCTTCTTGTACCTTCATAGGGATATCCTTCTTTAGGTTGGGAAAGTTTTCTTCTATGATTCTGCTGAATATATTTTCTGTGCCTTTGAGCTGAAATTCATCTTTTTCTACCCTATTTTTCTTTTTTTCTTTCTTTCTTTAGATATTTTTTTAAAAATACCAATCCAACTTTCCACTTCCTTTATTCCTCCCATCCTTTTATTCCTTCCACACACTCGCCCACTCTAACTCCATCCAATCCTCAGAGAGGGTAAGATACATTGCTTTGGGAAAGGTCCAAAGCCCTCCTTACTATATCTAGGCTGAGCAAGGTATTCATCCAAAGGGAATAGATTCCCCAAAAGCCAGTACATGCAGAAGGGATAAATCCTGGTGCCATTGCCAGTGGCCCTTCAGTCTGCCCCAGTCATGCAACTGTCAACCACATTCAGAGGGACTAATTTGATCCTATGCTTGTTCCTTCCCAGTCCGGTTGGAGTTGGTGAGCTCCCATTAGCTCAGGTAGACTGTTTCAGTGGGTGTACCCAGAGATGAGAACAAGGAAAGAAATATCTTGAGTGAGGGAGCCATTATAGGGTTAGCAGAAACCTGACTCTAGAGAAATCCCCAGGAATTCACAAGGATGATCCCAGCTAAGACCCTATGCAATGGAGGAGAGGGGGCCCCGATCTTTCTTTACCCTGTAGTCAGGCTGATGAATATCTTAAATATCACCATATAACCTTCATCCAGCAACTGATGGAAACAGAAGCAGAGACTCACATTTGAGCACTGGACTGAGTTCCCAAACTTCAGTTGAAGAGTGGGAGAAATGAGATGAGCAAAGAGGTCAATACCCCTATTATTCTTAGGTTTGTTTTTTTTCATAGTGTCCCAGATTTCCTGCATGTTTTATGTTAAGAATTTTTGTAATTAATGTTTTCTTTGATTAATGAGTCTATTTCCCCTATAGTATCTTCAACAGCTGAGAGTCTTTCCTCTGTCTCTTGTATTCTGTTGGTTATACTTGTCTTTGTAGTTTCTGTTCATTTACCCAGATTTTTCATATCCAGAATTTCCTCGGTTTGTGTTTTATTACCTTTATTTCAGTCTTCAAGTCTTTAACTGTTTGCTTCACCTGTTTGATTGTTTTTTCTTGAGTTTCTTTGATGGATTTATTAATTTCTTCCAATTTTTGTTTGTATGTTCCTACATTTCTTTAAGATAGTTTTTCATTTCCTGCTTAGAGGTCTCCGTCATTTTCACAAAATTATGTTTAAAGTTGTTTTCTTCTGCTTCTCCTGGATTAGGATGATCAAATCTTCCTTATGTATGACCACTGGGTTCTGGTGCAACCATGTTGCTTCTTAGGTTGTTGAATGATATCTTGCATTGGTGCCTAACCATCTCTTTCTTCAAATGAGGCCAGTAGTGTCTTTGTGCCTTGGTTCAATCCTTGCAGTGGCTGTCTGAGTGTTTGGAAATTTTTTGTGGTCTGCTCTGTACTGTCAATGTCTGTGTCTTTGCAAGCCTCTGAGGTCTCTCTAAGCCTGCTCTCTTGGTCCTCTCTCTTAGTCCCATCAGTGTTGTAGCAAGTTCTTGGTTCCCTTAGTATTGTATTTAGCTCCCAGTCCCCTCAGTATTGTAGCAAGCTCTTAAGTTCTTTCAGTATTGAATCAAGCTCTGGTTCAGAATTTCACCAAGGTTGCTCTTAAGTCCCTTCACTCTTAAGTACCCTCAGTATTGGAGCAAGCTGTGTGTCAGAGTTCTACCAAGGTAGCAGGATAGGCAAGTTTGGGGGCAGGATAGAACTAGTAACTTGAAAAGTCAGGTAAATGGGTTTGAGGGAAGCCTACCTGCAGAAAAGTCTCTTGATGGATGGATAGAAGAGCCAAGAGAGTTGGGAAAGAGCCCTGGGTTTTGTCCCACTGTGGAGGTTTTAGAGACTGGAGTGTCCCACCACATGGCTGTTCACTCACCTCTTAAGTCCCCTCAGTATTGGAGGAAGCTTTGTTTTCTACATTCTTCTCTATCAGGCTCAGGAGTTGGTTGATTTACTGTGTTTGGTACCATAGATTTTCCCAGCTTTCCTTTATCTATTCCTTTCATGAAATTTACAATTTCATATAATTGAGATCGTCTTTATTTCTTCTCTGAGTATAATAATATTTTCAAGTATCTTTTACAGTACTGATTTAATGGTTGTGAACTGGCTTACTTAATTCTTTTCATTCTTTTTTTCTTTCATTTCTACCTTTTCTTTCCAGGTCATGGGGTCATGAATCTGATATATCTGCTTGTTCTTTCAGGTAATAGGTCATATTTGGTCAGAAAACCTTTGACATCATCACCTAGCATTTACCTATTTCAGTAACTTTGAGTTCAATAGTTGAGGAAGAAGAGAAGGAGTCATGCTGTTGCTTTTTCATGTTTTCAGCATCTCTTTGCTGTGAGTAGCACATCTGACAGCTTAAAGCTTCTCAAAAGCTGTGAGAATGTGGGAAACAACTCCATATAGCATTGGAAGCTGCTGGGGTGGTTTGAAGAGTTTTGGTGGAATGCAGATGTCTGCCAGGTCCTTTTGGTGTGTGATGTCTGATAACTTCAGGGTTCTATGTCTAGTGGGTTTTTGAGGCAGAAATGACCTGCATATAGATGAGAGTGGGATGTTGAACCCACCCACTGTTACTGTGTCGGAGCCAATGTTTGGTATTAGATCTGTTAATGAAATTTGATGCCTCAGGGTTTGGAGCATATATGTCTAGTAGATTAAATTTATCTTAACTTAGACTTTATTAATTTTAAAGTTGGAAAGAAGAAGTGAATCACCTCCAGTCATCCAATTTTCTGACGATTCCCCGATTTTTAAAAATTATTTATTTAAAGTTCATGGGCATTTTGCTTCCATGTGTGTCTGTGTACCACAAGCATGTAGAGCTTGCAGAGGCCAGAAGGGGTGTCAAATCCCCTTGAACTGGGACTACAGATGGTTCCTTGTGAACTATTACGTAGAGCCTCAGAATAGAATATAGGTCCCTGGAAGGCAACTGCTAAATCTATGAAAATGGTAAAATTACTGAGAATGTGTTGTAGAGATAAAGACATATTAAACCTCCAGCATCACTCCCTGATACTTTTAACAGCATTCTTTTGGAGGATTGTTGAGGGAGGAAACAGGGCAACTGCCTTGTAGCAGTGCCCTGAATGCAATACCTACTCACTCCATGTTCATTATTATCATAACACTGAAGGAAGCAGGCAAAAGCATCTTGTGCTAAGTACTGCCATTTTGACTTCAGACTCCATTTTATCTGTAGGGTGGCACAAAGTTTGGGATCTCAGGCCTTAGAGGAGCTGAGAACTTTGCAATGACTGATCCACCTTTAGACAATAGAAATAGTCTGTTATGCCCCCTTAATTCCCTAGAGTGTTATGGCTGTTCCTAACAGCAAAGAAAAAATGGATCTGACTGGGTGGACTGAAAACCTTACATTTGTATCAGTTGACAATGATGGAATACATAGGGAGAGCCCTTTGTCTTTGACTCTTGATTGCTAAAAACTGTACCTGTAACTGGCACAGTTGAGTTTATATTTTTATGCTTATAAATCCCCCTTCAGCCCCTCTCAGGGCTGCCAGGAAAAGCAAGACTCCTGAGTCCTTGTCCTGCAGCACTGTCAATCAGTGAACCCACTTATGTGTGATTTATCAAAGCCTTTGAAACCTATAATTGTTATCTCTCCTTCCTCATGGCACACAACAGACAGGGTGAGACAATGTGAGCAAAACTATAAAGAACTCTGATTTAGAAAAGGAAGCAGTCAAAAACTAAAATTCAGCAGTAGTCTTGGATGCCAAAGCTCTTTCCACTACAGTCTTCCAGTCTTTAAATGCATAGTGGGCAATGATCCAAGTAAGAAAGGAGTAAAGGTACAAGATGACCCATTCAGTCGGGATGGGATCATAATAACTTTGCTAAATGCTTACACCATATCTTGACCTTTCAATCAGTCACTCATTCAACAAATATTTGAAGTTGTTAAATGACCACAAAGTGGGTGAAAGTTCAGACAAATGGAATGTTCATAGTTGCATGTTCCCTCTGTCTTTGGTTTTAACAGAAGCTCAGGGTTTTAGAAAGGAAGAACATATATGGGCTATGTAATACATGTCATGGTACAAAGTAAGACAAAGTAGGAGTGTGTTCAAGAAAACATTTGGATAGATGACAAACCAGGTTAGGGCAAACACATATTCCAGAAAGAGTAATTAAGCTAAATTCCTAAAACTCCTGTTGAAATAGATTTTGTGTGTAGCTATGAATTCTGTAAAATTTGAGTTCATTTATAGAAGATAATCATGATCAAAGCAAAGATAA
This sequence comes from Microtus obscurus, assembly GCA_963919715.1. Classification (NCBI taxonomy): domain Eukaryota; kingdom Metazoa; phylum Chordata; class Mammalia; order Rodentia; family Cricetidae; genus Microtus; species Microtus obscurus. Next base: position 24,673 of record CAWTZC010001166.1, on the reverse strand, counting down.
TGACCCCAAAGAAGCGACCATCTCTATCCTTCTCTTCTTTCTATTTTTTTTAAGTTTTTGCCATTTTAAAATTTATTTTTTATTTAATATTTCAGAACAACATATTTTGATTATATTATTCCCTTTCATCAACTCATCCCAGATCCTCCCCATCCTTTTACCCATCCAACTTCATGTTAGCAGCTAGGCTCACAATAAAATCAGCCCTTCTCTGTTAAGTATAATATCCATAAATTTTTTGGAAACCATCCCAGCACTATACAGTTCATGGGTTACTAATTCTTCAACATCTCATTTTTATAATTTTGCTTTATTAATCCTGGGTGGGTATTTAATTTTTTCAGGCTAACCATAACAAGTATCATTTAACTGATTTGTTTATTAGAATTAATGCAAACTGAGATCAAGAAATATGTCTTGACATAGGTGATGGCAACGAGTATTTTAAGTATTTGGGGAAGGTATTATAATCCTACCCAGTCAAGATACTGAGGCACAGAAAGACTGTAGCACGAGGCTCTCCTGGGGTTGAGCCCTCCTAAATGCAGCTGCAATGTTCCACCCATTGACACATTCATTCCAGATCATAACTGGAGAAGGGTTAGGATAAGCCCTAAGTGAAATGTAAGAAACAGCTGGATTTAGGGTCCAGCTGCAAGGATCACTATGTGTAGAAACTCTCTGCAACTATATTCGTCTGAACACAGATTTACTCCTTGTCATCATTTTCATCTTGTGCAAGCAGCTAATCCTATTAAATGTTTGGTAAGTTAGAATATGAATCTCTGAATATCAAGGTTAATTATATCTATTCCATAACTCTATCTCATAAACTAGGATGTCAATAATATATATTAGGTGCTCAATAAATATTTGTGATTAGTAGAGAGACAGGAAAGTGTGTGCTTATACAGCAATGACCAAGGTCAGTTGCTAAGGCTCTGTTTTCATTGTTTCTCAATGATGTCTCATATTAATAAACTTTGGAACCTGAGGTCAATACCTGTCTGTCTTCTCCATGATCCCTCCCAAAAGTAGGCGGATCAACTTTCCCGTTACTTAAATGTGGATGTTCCAAAGGTTCAGTGACGCTAATGATCCAGAAGTCTCTAACCATGGGTTTCTCTATATTTAGCCCCAGCAGAAGCTTGGATGGTGTTTCTGGGTTCTTCCAAGTAGTCTTCCTGCTCAGCCTATTTCTGGTGCTTTTCAAGGCAGTCCAGTTCTACTTAAGAAGGCAGTGGCTGCTCAAGACCCTCCAGAAGTTCCCATCCACTCCTTCCCATTGGCGTTGGGGGCACTACCAGAAGGTAGGAAGAAGGGAGAGAGGGGAAGGACATGAAAAGCTGGCGCTCTGATAGTTTAGTTTCAGCCCATGGGGCAGTTTGCTGTGTGATGAGCATGTGGTTTCTTTTTTTTTTTTTTTTTTTTTTTTTGGTTTTTCGAGACAGGGTTTCTCTGCGGCTTTGGAGCCTATCCTGGAACTAGCTCTTGTAGACCAGGCTGGTCTCGAACTCACAGAGATCCACCTGCCTCTGCCTCCCGAGTGCTGGGATTAAAGGCGTGTGCCACCAACGCCCGGCGAGCATGTGGTTTCTGAATGAAGAATATTCATTGTACTTCTAAGAGTGAGCTTTCCTTGACCATGAGGGGCACACACCCTTTAAGAAGATGGGTGTTGACAATAGAGTCAAATTTCAGGATGTACAAGGGCATGTGAAAACAGCCTTTCCTTATGGTGTGGGTGAGTGATGTTGGGTACACAGAATAACTATCTAGGTTTGCTAAGACTGAGAGAGCTTCTAGACATGATGATTTGGGGGCCATGTTATGTATCAGTTTCCTCCGAGATTAAAACTGTCCTTTTTGGAGGGAAACTTGTGATTACAGTACAGGATGTTCTAAAGAGAGGTAAAACATCCCATTCACAAAGGAAGCCCCTAAGTTACTGGAAGTTCTGTGGGGAGGTGAAACATCCCATCCTGCAGTAGAAGTCCTTAAGTTCAGGAAGCAAGCAACTCAAAGGCTTCAAAAAGTCCCTGAAACTGGCTGGATTCACCAGTCTCCTCCATTCTCAAGTGTGTATAAGCAGTAAGGATGGCTGACTTCTTCTAGCCCTCAGTAGAGCACAGTTTGGTAAGGAGCGGTATGAAGAGGTCTTCAGTGAGGATCGCACACTGGTCACATTTAAGAATAGATAAATTTAGAGCTCCTACAGAATGCTGATGCTCTTATCTCCATATCTTCTTTATGGGTCAATTGCTGCATAACTTCTTTATGGATCATTAGCTCCATCTAACAAGACTTCAGGATCTGGTCAGGGAAATTCTTGATACAGCACATGTCTGGATGAAAGAAAAGACAGATTGTCAAACTGACGCAAAGTTCTGTCTTTTTTTTTTCTGAACATTTTAGAGGCTATGTCCCTGTGATAGTCCTGCCTCTCCCCTGCCAAACAAAATACTAGGTGTCAAAGAATAATTTCATTAATTTGTCTTTTTCCTGGTATCTGCTCCAAAAGGATAAGGACCTCCAGCAGATTCTTTCCTGGGTAGAGAAATTCCCAAGCGCCTGCTTACAGTGGCTATCGGGGAGTCATGCACGAGTCATGATCTATGACCCTGACTATGTGAAGGTGATTCTGGGGCGATCAGGTAAGAGTTCCATAGTTTCCTTGCAGCTGCAGCATGTCTACCACCCAACATTCATACCCCAAATGTTCATACCCTAAGTCTGTGGCATTTTAGAAAACAGTGACATTCAGCCATGGATATCTGACTAGTATCTGCTACCGTTCTCCCTGTCCAGAGACCAACATATGATTAAAAATACTTACATAGTTCTCAACACTTAAAATAGCTGCACAAGGCTTAATTTCTTTTTTTCTTTTAAAACAAATTGAGTTAATGTGTTTTACAAATTTCCCTGTAGGTGAAGAACAAATTTTATATCTAGAAACCTGGATTCAAAATCTCTAATTGCTTACTTCTCTGGGACAAAGGATTACTAAACCACAGCCCATTATAGAAAAAAAACCTCAAGTCTTTTTGTTATTGTTTTGTTTTGAGAGGTGTTTGGTTTGATTTATAAACATCATAGTGACAGAGACATTCAGCTGCTGGTGCAATGAAGTCTGTCTTCCTAAACCCACATAACTGGCAAATATAGAAAGGAAAGGGAAGCAGTGAGAGTTGATAAGGAAAAACTGTCAGCAGAAATCCACCAAGAACTAATAGCATGGTTGCTAAAATGGCTCAGCTGGTCAAGGGGTTTGCTGCTGAAGCCTGATGATCTGAGTTAGAGCCCTGAAACCCACACTGAAAGTGAGAAGAAGGAACCAACTCCACAGTTGTCTTCTGAACACCAGACACTGAGGCAAGTGCACAAACGCACACACACACACACACACACACACACACACACACATTTACAAAATAAGTTTAAAATTCTGAAAAACTGAAGAATTCATAAAATCTTGGAGTTTGAACAATATCTTGTTTATCTGGTCTGCAATATCTATGTTACTTTTCAGATCCAAAGGCTTCTGGTATCTACCAATTAGCTGTGCCCTGGATTGGTAAGTATATTAAAATAAAGAATATGTTTTCCTGACTGCTCTTTGGTGAATGGAGAACAATAGGTGCCTGGCCACAAGTATCATGATCCATCCCTAAATAAGGCTTTATTTCTCTTCTTCTAGTCAGTCCTTATCCTTCCTACTGCTGGTGTAAGTGTTCATGATATCCAGTTTCTGCCACATCATATCTTCAGACATTCAAAGCCAGACATTTATGTATATCCCTTGATCTGATAACAACCCGTTTCATCCTTTATTTCAGTTTTTTCTTAGTCACAGAAGATTTATTAGACAAACTTGGAGTCTCACTTTCCCTGTTTTTGGCTAAGAAATCCCACTATCACTGGAATTTCCTTTCCTTATTCCATCCCAATGAATCTTACCAAATGATCCCAGGGGTACCCTTGATTCCACTTCTACTGGACACATTCACATACCAGTCTCCGGCCCAGGCTACGGTTTACTTCTGTTGAATGGGAAGAAGTGGTTCCAGCACCGGCGAATGTTGACTCCAGCCTTCCATTATGATATCCTAAAACCCTACATCAGAATCATGGCGGACTCTGTCAATACAATGCTAGTGAGTGGTTTGGTACTTTTTCATTTCTCTACACACCTAACATAGCACACTCACAATGACCTCACTTCAAACAATTTTCAGACAGTCACATAGAATAATAACTCAAGCTATAAAGTAAGTGCTCCACAAATGCATAAATTGGAGAGCTAATGTTTATCAGAGTGGATAATACTCTTAAGAGAGCACTGTGGTAAGAACATGACCAAGTATTTACCACAAAGGATAAAACACCATGCAACAGACTCTTCGTCTTTGGTTGGACCAGACAGAGGTGGCTTCAAGATGTTATGGGACAAGAATGTCTTGAACCAAGGGCTTCTGCATAATCTTGAGTGAGCCACAAAGTAAAGACAAGGTCCACACTCTCACATTCATCTCTGACATACCATCACCTTTATTAGGCCTGATATCTGTTCTCACCATGTTTAGCAAACTTTTGATAAGTGAAACGGAATTAAAACCATTCAGGAGACATGTTCATTTAGGCCCACAGCTTCTTTCTCTTCACACATTTTATGCCTATATTAGTGTTTGCACTAATTATTCAAGTCTAATTCACTCTCAGAAACAGAAGAGGCCGCTTATTAAAGTGAAAGATTATATTTGTTTTAAAAACAAACAATAACCGGACCCCATGAGAGAGCATGTTGTTTTCTTAAAAGGTTTGGAAGAAGTAGGCCTCAGACTACAAATATTCGCTTCATGCCTTTAATTTGATACAGACATATGCTCTGGATGGTGAGGTACTCCATACTGATTATCTATAGATAAACTAAAAAATCTTAGCCTGAACACAGGTCTTCTGAAGAAAACACTTGTTTCATTGTCACCACAGGACAAATGGGAGAAGCTCGACGGACAGGGCCACTCTCTGGACGTCTTTCACTACATCTCCATGATGACGCTGGACACTGTTATGAAGTGTGCTTTCAGTTACCAGGGCAGTGTCCAGTTGGATGAGTGAGTGAAACCTTCATTTGTAGTCTTTGGTCTTACCAATCTATCGGGGCTTAGTAAGAGGTACGTGGTAACGAAGACAGTTGCCTCTATAGAAAGCAATGTTCTCACCCAGGCTTAGGCCAAGGTCTAATTTCAAGCCAGCCCCAACAAGACACAGTAGAACCCTAGCAAGTGTAGAAGCTCATTCTCTAAATGCTCAAGGATTCAAATACCTATAAGACGCAAGTGATGTGGGCCTTGGTGTTGTGTGTCCACAGTTGAAAGGATGACTATAGAGCCCACTCTATTCTTGGGTCAGACAATCCCATAACCAGTATATTGTATCTCTTATGCTCAGAAACTCCAGGTCATACACTAAGGCTGTTGAGGATCTGAACAACCTGACTTTCCATCGAATAAGGAGTGTCTTTTATTGGAATAACACCATCTACAAAATGTCCTCTGATGGCCGTTTGTTCTACCATGCCTGCCAGCTTGCACATGAGCACACAGGTTCTGCCTTTCCACTCCTTTCTTCCTTTACCAGGCTCACTGCAAAGATATGATTATACATCTCAGACACAGTGAGTTTACCAGAAGCCTCTATAGGACTCATGTTAGTCACTACTAAGATATAACTTCTGGGAGCCAGAATTACAAGAATTCCCATTTTCATTATATTGCATTGGTGACACTGCAGGAGATCCACCCAGCAGCCTTTGACATGTTGGGCTCTGAGGCCCATGATATTTATTAGTCTTGTATGATATGAGGCTGTGCAGCCTTCACTCATGACCAAACTCCCACATGCACATGCATCCTGGGCTCCCTGGAACACGCAGATTGGGCTCAGGGGTCCTGTGAATTACAGAAGCTCTGAGATCTCTCTGACAAATGCTATCATGGGGTAGATGGAGTGATCAAGATGAGGAAGGCTCAGCTTCAGAACGAGGAAGAGCTGGAGAAAGTCAAGAAGAAGAGGCGCTTGGATTTCTTGGACATCCTCTTGCTTTCCAAAGTGAGTGAAGTTCAGGGATGAGGTTTGGTCCAGAAACACAGATTAAGTACCACCATTGCTCTTACCTGTGCCTTTACTCAGATGGAGGATGGGAAGAGCTTGTCTGATGAGGACCTGCGTGCAGAGGTGGACACATTCATGTTCGAGGGCCATGACACCACAGCCAGTGGACTCTCCTGGATCTTCTATGCTCTGGCCACACACCCTGAGCACCAACAGAGATGCAGGGAGGAGGTGCAAAGTGTCCTGGGTGATGGAACTTCTGTCACCTGGTGAGAAAAACTCAAGATGAAGGTGACCCCTGCCTTCTTATAAGAGAGATCTTTTCTAAATTGTTTTCTTTTTTCTTTCTTTTTCTTTCACATAATACACCCTGACCACAGCCTCTCCTACTTTTCTACTTTCTGTTTTTCCCACCTCTCCACTTTCCCTCTCCCCTAGACCCACTAATTCTCCATTTGTTTTCAGAAAAGAGCAAGCCATTTGTTGGCCACCCCCATAAGCTCTGGTCCACCATTGCTCCTGTGTATCTTGGTGGCAAGACATCTTGTGGGTGATAGGTTTTGTGGCTGTATTGGTGTCCCAGTCCCACCTTGGGAGACTTGCCTAGCTACAGAAGATGGCTGATTCAGGCCTTATATCTTCTCTCTGTCCCTTCCTCCCCACCCGATCCTGCCTGTTCCCTTCCCCATCTGACCCCCGTCCCTCCACAATATCTATTCTATTTCCCCTTCCCAGGGAGATTCATATTCCACCCTAGACCTCTCCTCTTTATCTAACTTCTCTGGGTCTGTGGATTGTAGTGTGGTTATTCTTTGCTTAACAGCTATTATCCACATTTATTTATTTATTTGTTTGTTTGTTTATTTATTTAAGATTTCTGTCTCTTCCCCGCCACCACCTCCCATTTCCTTCCCCCTCCCCTAATCAAGTCCCCCTCCCTCATCAGCCTGAAGAGCAATCAGGGTTCCCTGCCCTGTGGGAAGTCCAAGGACCACCCACCTCCTTCCAGGTCTAGTAAGGTGAGCATCCAAACTGCCTAGGCTCCCACAAAGCCAGTACGTGCAGTAGGATCAAAAACCCATTGCCATTGTTCTTGAGTTCTCAGTAGTCCTCATTGTCCACTATGTTCAGCGAGTCCAGTTTTATCCCAGGCTTTTTCAGACCCAGGCCAGCTGGCCTTGGTGAGTTCCCTAAGGAACATCCCCATTGTCTCAGTGTGTGGGTGCACCCCTTGCGGTCCTGAGTTCCTTCACGTGCTCTCTCTCCTTCTTCTCCTGATTTGGACCTTGAGATTTCTGTCTGGTGCTCCAATATGGGTTTCTGTCTCTGTCTCCTTTCATCGCCTGATGAAAGTTAATATTCAGGAGGATGCCTATTTGTTATCCACTTTTAAGAGAGTACATACCATGTGTGTCTTTCTGGGTCTGGTGTTCCTTGCTCAGGATGGTATTTTTCTAGCACTGTGTGACATTTCAGGATGGCTTTTATTTCAGGGACCACCTGGACCAGATGCCTTACACTACCATGTGCATCAAGGAGGCCATGAGGCTCTACCCACCTGTACCAGGTGTGAGTCGAGAGCTCAACACACCTGTCACCTTCCCTGATGGACGCTCCTTACCCAAAGGTAACCAGAACCAGTTGCCTAGGTCCTCATGTGTGCTCTGTTGTCTCAATAAATTGGATCCTTATTTTGAAGTTGAGCTGAGGTCATAAAATTGAGACTGAGGAAGTCTTCAGGAAGAAATGCCACCCCCTAGTTAAATGTCATTCTCTGCTTTGAAATTGCAGTCACTTGAGATATTCAGGGTTGAAAGGGAATGACACAAGTCTTGTGACGATGCGGTTTTATTCATGAGTAAAAGCAAGTGAGAAAGATAATGGAATCCTGCATGCTGGTGCAATGCTTCCCGGTGTCTCAGGAAATTTGAGTTGATGAAAGAGAGGAGCCAGGGATAAGTTCTGGGTTCCTTATCTCTATAGGGAAACATGTATTAGTGAACTGGTCATTGGGTATGATACCAGGTCTGCCACATCCTAGCACTGTAAACATAAGAAAAGATAACTGGCCTCATGGACAATTTAGTATTTCATATGAAAAATGGGCATAAAACAGCACCTTAGGAACGGCGGGGAGGGAATTGTGAGTGTTCTGTGAGCTAATGTGTGTTCTCTGATGGTACATGTAAGACATTTGATGAGTGTGTGTTGACACTTCACTTACTAGAAGCAGATGCTCCCATACTTCACTACTCTCTATCATCACTGGATTCATGGTTCTCTAATGCACACTTTGCTAAGCTCCCTATTGCCCAAAGGATCATCAGCTCTAAGTATGACTCCTTAAGCACATGCCAGTCTCCTGTTGGATGTGAGTCTAGAGCCCATTTCTTTGGCTTAATTTCACTCCATGTCTTCCCCCTCACAGGTATCACAGTTGCAATCAGCATTTATGGCCTTCACCATAACCCACACTTTTGGCCAAACCCTAAGGTATGAAGGCCCTGAGAAGGAGAAGAGCCACTCAATTGCAACTTCAGACATTCTGTCTCCTTTTGCATTGGAAATGGGCTTGACTTCGGTTTGTCCTGGTCCCTGTGCTCTCTCTGCAGGTGTTTGACCCCTCTAGATTTGCACCAGATTCTTCTAGGCACAGCTATGCTTTCCTGCCCTTCTCAGGAGAAGCAATGTGATGGGATGGGTTGGGAGGAAAGGAGTCCCTGGCACGTATTAATATTTTCTATTTCTAATCGCTTATGTTTCATTTGGTCTACTTTTGTGTATTATTGGTATGTGTGTTAGATAGTGTCAGTTATATGTGTGCCAAAAAAAGATGGCAATTCAGTATACTGCAGAGGGTTTTAATCCAGTGGTTACTGAAATATTTGTAAGAAAAATTAGTATATTTTGGTATTTTTACAAATGCTGAACTTCATATTTCTGAATTGTATTCCCTATGCAACTTAAAGCAAGAATTTTAGTTTTGCTGTTTGGGCGCTGGGACAGGGTCCGAATTGGGAGGGCAACCGGGAGGGTAGTAGCTCCTTTGTCTAGGTGGCCTGCCTGCCCTGCGGCAGCAAGCTCGGCCCTTTGTTCGTGAGACACCTAAGCAGCAGGGAGACCAGATCCGGGTACCAGGAGAGACATCACTCGGGTGAGTGAGTTTCTGACCGCGGCGGCAGCCCGGGACAGGGAACTCAGACGTTCCTCACCCCTCCTGCAATTCCTGGGCAGTCTGCAGGGGCTATACTGCCTGATACTTCCTCTCTATTCCTATCCCACCCAGCTAACATCCACGGCCCTCCCCCACCCCCTCTGACCCCCCTCCCCTCTTTGAACCACACAACAGCTCCCAGCTCAGCCTGTTTGGGCGCTGGGACAGGGTCCGAATTGGGAGGGCAACCGGGAGGGTAGTAGTTCCTTTGTCTAGGTGGCCTGCCTGCCCTGCGGCAGCAAGCTCGGCCCTTTGTTCGTGAGACACCTAAGCAGCAGGGAGACCAGATCCGGGTACCAGGAGAGACATCACTCGGGTGAGTGAGTTTCTGACCACGGCGGCAGCCCGGGACAGGGAACTCAGACGTTCCTCACCCCTCCTGCAATTCCTGGGCAGTCTGCAGGGGCTATACTGCCCGATACTTCCTCTCTATTCCTATCCCACCCAGCTAGCATCCACGGCCCTCCCCCACCCCCTCTGACCCCCCTCCCCTCTTTGAACCACACAACAGCTCCCAGCTCAACCTGTTTGGGCGCTGGGACAGGGTCCGAATTGGGAGGGCAACCGGGAGGGTAGTAGCTCCTTTGTCTAGGTGGCCTGCCTGCCCTGCGGCAGCAAGGTCGGCCCTTTGTTCGTGAGACACCTAAGCAGCAGGGAGACCAGATCTGGGTACCAGGAGAGACATCACTCGGGTGAGTGAGTTTCTGACCGCGGCGGCAGCCCGGGACAGGGAACTCAGACGTTCCTCACCCCTCCTGAAATTCCTGGGCAGTCTGCAGGGGCTATACTGCCCGATACTTCCTCTCTATTCCTATCCCACCCAGCTAGCATCCACGGCCCTCCCCCACCCCCTCTGACCCCCCTCCCTTCTTTGAACCACACAACAGCTCCCAGCTTAGCCTGTTTGGGCGCTGGGACAGGGTCCGAATTGGGAGGGCAACCGGGAGGGTAGTAGCTCCTTTGTCTAGGTGGCCTGCCTGCCCTGCGGCAGCAAGGTCGGCCCTTTGTTCGTGAGACACCCAAGCAGCAGGGAGATCAGAACCGGCTGCCAGGAGAGACATCACTGGGGAGTTCAAGCTCAGCAGGACGGTCCCTGCTTCCACACTGAAGAGATACACCCAGAGACTCAGTCACATCAAAGACTGGACCAAGAAACCAGGCCTCTCTTGGCTTCATTTGAAAGAGGAGATGGGAAGGCGCCAATGTAAGATTTCCTCCAACAACCTGAAAGGCAACATGACATCACCAGAACCCAGGGATCCCGAAATAAGAAGAATTGTACACCCTACTCCAGAAGAAGTAGAAGAAATCGACTCAAAAGTGAATTTTTTGAAAATAATAGAAGACCTTAAACAGGAGGTGAAAATCTGCCATAAACAATTAGAGATTACAAACAAAAAGGTAGAGGAAATGAATAAATCGCTCAAAGATACCCAAGAAAACCAAGAGAAACAAGAAAATGCAATCAAACAGGTAAGGGAAATGGTTCAAGACCTGAAGAATGAAATGGAAGTAATGAAGAAAACACAAACCGAGGGAAGGTTGGAGATGGAAAATCTGGGTAAACGAACAGGAACTACAGAGACAAGTACTACCAACAGACTACAAGAGTTAGAAGAAAGAATGTCAGACACTGAAGATACCATAGAGAAAATTAACACACTGATCAAAGAAAACAATAAAACCAACAAATTCTCATCACAAAACATTCAGGAAATATGGGAAACAATAAAAAGACCAAACCTAAGAATAATTGGGATAGAAGAAGGAGAAGAGGTACAGCTCAATGGTTCAGAAAATATATTTAATAAAATTATAGAAGAAAACTTTCCCAGCCTAAAGAAAGATATTCCTTTGAAGGTTCAAGAAGCATACAGAACACCGAATAGACTGGACCAAAAAAAAACATCTCCTCGCCATATAATAATCAGAACACAAAACATCCAGAATAAAGAAAGAATATTAAGAGCTGCAAAGGAAAAAGGTCAAGTTACTTATAAAGGTAAACCTATCAGACTTACACCTGACTACTCTATGGAAACCATGAAAGCCAGAAGGTCCTGGATAGATATACTGCAGAAGCTAAGAGAACATGGATGCAAGCCGAGACTAATATACCCAGCCAAGCTTTCGTTCACTATAAATGGAGAAAACAAAATTTTCCAGGATAAAAACAAATTTAAACAATACGTAGCCACAAATCCAGCCTTACAGAAAGTAATAGAAGGAAAATCACAAACCAAGGAGACCAACAATGTCCACAATAACTCAAACTTCTAGACACCCTTTACCAGCACAACTAAAAGAAAGCAAACACACAAACTCTATGGCTAAAAAAGTGACCGGAGTTAGCAACCACTGGTCATTAATATCCCTTAATGTCAATGGACTCAACTCACCTATAAAAAGGCACAGGCTAAGAGATTGGATACGCAAACAGGATCCAACATTCTGCTGTTTACAGGAAACACACCTCAACCACAAAGACAGGCACCTACTCAGAGTAAAGGGATGGGAAAAGGTTTATCAAGCAAATGGACCTAAGAAACAAGCAGGAGTGGCCATACTAATTTCTAACATAGTTGACTTCAATCTTAAATCAATCAGAAGAGATGGAGAGGGATATTTTATACTCATAACAGGAACAATTGATCAGGATGAGGTCTCAATCCTGAATATCTATGCCCCTAACATAAAAGCACCCACATATGTAAAAGAAACTTTACTAAAACTCAAAGCCGCCATCAAACAGCACACACTAATAGTGGGAGATCTCAACACGCCTCTTTCACCAATGGACAGGTCAATCAGAAAAAAACCTAACAGAGAAATAAGAGAATTAATGGAAGTATTGAATCAAATGGACTTAACAGACATCTATAGAACATTCCACCCAAATAGGAAAGAATATACCTTCTTCTCTGCAGCTCATGGAACCTTCTCAAAAATTGACCACATCCTCGGTAACAAAGCAAACTTCCACAGTTACAAAAAAATATCCATAACCAACTGTGTCTTATCAGATCACCATGGACTAAAGTTAGAATTCAACAACAAAGCTACCCCCAGAAAGCCTGCAAACTCATGGAAACTGAATAGTCAACTATTGACCCACACCTGGATTAAAGAAGAAATAAAGAAAGAAATTAAAGTCTTCCTTGAATTCAATGAAAATAAAGAATCAACATACTCAAACTTATGGGACACTTTGAAAGCAGTCCTAAGGGGAAAGTTCATAGCCCTTAGTGCCCACTTAAAGAAAACAGAGAAAGCATACATTGGAGACTTAACAGCCCACCTGAAAGCTCTAGAAAAAAAAGAAGCAGACTCACCTAAGAGGAGTAGAAGACTGGAAATAATCAAACTGAGGGCTGAAATCAACAAAATAGAAACACAGAAAACAATCCAAAGAATCAATGAAACAAAAAGCTGGTTCCTGGAGAAAATCAACAAAATTGATGAACCCCTATCCAAACTAATCAAACGGCAGAGAGAGAATTTGCAAATTAATAAGATCAGAAATGAAATGGGGGACATAACCACAGACATAGAGGAAATTCAGAGAATCATTAGATCTTACTACAAAAGCCTGTATGCCACAAAACTGGAAAATGTAAAAGAAATGGACACTTTTTTAGATAAATACCATATACCAAAGTTAAATCAGGACCAGGTGAACAATCTAAATAGACCTGTCAGTCGCGAAGAATTAGAAGCTGTTATCAAAAACCTCCCTACCAAAAAAAAGCCCAGGACCAGACGGTTTCAATGCGGAATTCTACCAGAATTTCAAGAAGACCTAATACCTATACTCCCTTAAGGTATTTCACAATATAGAAACAGAAGAGTCATTGCCAAATTCCTTTTATGAAGCTACCGTCACTCTGATACCAAAACCACACAAAGACTCAACCAAGAAAGAGAATTACAGGCCAATCTCACTCATGAACATCGACGCAAAAATTCTCAACAAAATACTGGCTAACCGTATCCAAGAACACATTAGAAAAATTATCCATTATGATCAAGTAGGCTTCATCCCAGAGATGCAAGGCTGGTTCAACATACGAAAATCTATCAATGTAATCCATCATATAAATAAACTGAAAGAAAAAAACCATATGATCATTTCATTAGATGCTGAAAAAGCTTTTGACAAAATTCAACATCCCTTCATGATAAAAGTCTTGGAGAGATTAGGGATACAAGGGTCATACCTAAATATAATAAAAGCTATTTACAGCAAACCGACAGCTAACATCAAACTAAACGGAGAGAAACTCAAAGCCATCCCACTTAAATCAGGAACACGACAAGGCTGTCCACTCTCTCCATACCTCTTTAATATAGTGCTTGAAGTTTTAGCAATAGCAATAAGACAACATAAGGGGATCAAGGGGATTCGAATTGGAAAGGAAGAAGTTAAGCTTTCGTTATTTGCAGATGATATGATAGTGTACATAAGCGACCCCAAAAACTCCACCAAAGAACTCCTACAGCTGATAAACACCTTTAGTAATGTGGCAGGATACAAGATCAACTCCAAAAAATCAGTCGCCCTCCTATACACAAAGGATATGGAAGCAGAGAGAGAAATCAGAGAAGCATCACCTTTCACGATAGCCAAAAACAGCATAAAATATCTCGGGGTAACTCTAACCAAAGAAGTGAAGGATCTATTTGACAAGAACCTTAAGGCATTGAAGAAAGAAATTGAAGAGGATACCAGAAAATGGAAGGATCTCCCTTGCTCGTTGATTGGGAGGATCAACATAGTAAAAATGGCAATCCTACCAAAGGCAATTTATAGATTCAATGCAATCCCCATCAAGATCCCATTAAAATTCTTCACAGATCTTGAAAGGACAATAATCAACTTTATATGGAATAACAAAAAACCCAGGATAACCAAAACAATCTTGTACAATAAAGGTACTTCTGGAGGCATTACCATCCCTGACTTTAAACTCTACTATAGAGCTACAGTAATGAAAACAGTGTGGTATTGGCATAAAAATAGAGAAGTTGACCAATGGAATCGTGTAGAAGACCCGGATCTTAACCCACAAACCTATGAACACCTCATTTTTGATAAAGGTGCTAAAAGTATACAATGGAAGAAAGAAAGCATCTTCAACAAATGGTGCTGGCACAACTGGATGTCAACCTGTAGAAGAATGAAAATTGATCCATACCTATCACCATGCACAAAACTCAAGTCCAAATGGATCAAAGACCTCAATATCAATCTGAACACACTGAACCTGATAGAAGAGAAAGTAGGATGCACCCTACAACAGATTGGCACAGGCGATCGCTTCCTAGGTATAACCCCAGCAGCACAGTCATTAAGGGCAACATTGAATAAATGGGACTTACTGAAACTGAGAAGCTTCTGTAAAGCAAAAGACACTGTCACTAAGACAAAAAGGCAACCCACTGACTGGGAGAAGATCTTCACCAACTCCGCAACAGACAAAGGTCTGATCTCCAAAATATATAAAGAACTTAAGAAACTAGACTTTAAAATGCTAATTAACCCAATTAAAAAATGGGGCACTGATCTGAAGAGAGAATTCTCAACAGAAGAAGTTCAAATGGCCAAAAGGCACTTAAGGTCATGCTCAGCCTCCTTAGCAATCAGGGAAATGCAAATCAAAACAACATTGAGATATCACCTTACATCTGTCAGAATGGCTAAATCAATAACACCAATGATAGCCTTTGCTGGAGAGGCTGTGGAGAAAGGGGTACCCTCATCCATTGCTGGTGGGAATGCAAACTTGTGCAACCACTTTGGAAAGCAGTGTGGCGGTTTCTCAGGAAATTTGGGATCAACCTACCCATGGACCCAGCAATGCCACTCTTGGGAATATACCCACGAGATGCCCGATTATATGACAAGGACATTTGTTCAACTATGTTCATAGCAGCATTATTTGTAATAGCCAGAACCTGGAAACAACCTAGATGCCCTTCAATGGAAGAATGGATGAAGAAAGTGTGGAATATATACACATTAGAATACTACTCAGCGGTAAAAAACAATGACTTCGCGAATTTTGCATGCAAATGGATGGAAATAGAAAACACTATCCTGAGTGAGGTAACTCAGACCCAAAAGGATGAACATGGGATGTACTCACTCATAATTGGTTTCTAGAGATAAATAAAGGTCAGTGAGTCTATAATATGATATCCTAAAGAAACTAAATAAGAAGGTGAACCCAAAGAAAAACATATAGCTATCCTCCTGGATTTGGGAAGTAGACTAGACTGCCGGACAAATAAATGGGATCTTGGCGGTGTGGTGGGAGGGGTGGTAAGGGGAGAAGGGGAGAGAAATGTGAGAAGGGGAGGGTGGGGGGAACTTGGGGAAACGGGATGATTGGGATAAAGGAATGTTGGTTAGGGGAGCAGTGAAGCACACATCTTAATTAGGGAGCCATCTTAGGGTTGGCAAGAGACTTGGATCTAGAGGGGCTCCCAGGTGCCCAGGGCGATGCCCCCAGTTAGTTCCTGGGGCAGCTAAGGATAGGGAACCTGAAATGACCCTACCCTATAGCCATACTGATGAATATCTTGCATATCACCATAGAAACTTCATCTGGCGATGGATGGAGATAGAGACAGAGACCCACACTGGAGCACTGGACTGAGCTCCCAATGTCCCAATGAGGAGCAGAAGGAGAGAGAATATGAGCAAAGAAGTTAGGACCACAAGGGGTGCGCCCACCCGTGGAGACAGTGGGGCTGATTCTTGGGGAGCTCACCAAGGCCAGCTGGACTGTGACTGAAAAAGCATGGGATAAAACCGGAATCTCTAAATTTGGCGGACAATGAGGGCTGCTAAGAAGCCAAGGACCATGGCACCGGGTTTTGATCCTGCTTCATGTTCTGGCTTTGTGGGAGCCTACCAAGTTTGGATGTTCACCTTCCTAGACCAGGATTGAGGGGGGAGGACTTTGGACTTTCCACAGGACACGGAACCCTGACTGCTCTTCAGGCTGGAGAGGGAGGGCGAGGAGTGGGGGGAGGGAAGGAGGAGAGGGAGGAGTGGGAGGGAAATGGGAGGCGGGGAGGAGGCAGAAATTTTTTCCAATAAAAAAAAAAGATTTCAAAAAAAAAGAAAGAAAGAAAGAAAGAAAGAAAAAGAAAAAAAAAGAATTTTAGTTTTAAATGACATTAAAGGGAGAATTTTTTCTTTCCCAAAACTCCTACTAGATTTTCTTATTAATTCAACAGTTGGATGCTTCTATGAATCCTTAAATATAGGTACCTATAAACATATATGTAATAAATATATATAAATTATTAAAGGTGATATATATGTGTATAGAAAATTCTAGAAATTTTATGGGCGTTTCTGTTAAAGTAATATATATTAGAGTTCATAGCTCATTGTACAATGGACACCAGAGGCTATCATCTTACATTTTTGGCCTCTACCCTCACAAAAATTATACCGCATAGACAAATGCTTGCAACTTGTATTTCCCAATTTGCAAAGCCATGCATATGGGAAGGGACATCAGCCACAGGGGATTCAGAGCTAGTTAGTTCTTAGCCTGTCCTTTGGATGTGATAGGGAGGGTAATGAGGAGCATCTCTGGCAACTTCAGCAGTGTGATCTTAAATAGGAAGTGAGGTTAGAAACTCAACAATCCTGTATTAAGTGTGGTTATGGCTGGGGCATCTGGATGCTGTTCTACCTAATGGAGTGCAAAGGAAGAAGTGTGTGAACAACAAAGAAAGCAAAATTGTAAATAAGAGATTTTCTGAGGTCAGATCAGATGACTGAGAATGATGGCAGTCTGAGAGGGATGAGGGGTCTGAGCCTGACAACTGAGCAGGAGGAAGATGGAGAACAACTTGAAGATTCTAAATCAGGTGCATTCACCAGAAATTTCTAACATTGATATATGACTCCCACTGTAGGATCAATTCAGTTTTTATGCATAGATGATAATCCCCAGTATGGTGTCTTATCCATCGTCATCTTAAACCTAATAGGGGTGTTCATAGTGGAGATCTAAAAACTTTGTGGAGAGAAGTGGATAACCTAATGACTACCTCCTTAAATAATTCATGTGATTGGACTCGATGCCCCACCATGCTGGCACTGTTCAAATGATATTTTACACAGCCAAGAGCAGGTCTAGGGTTAGACGTAGCCTTAGAGGAGTGAAAATTTGTCATAGGTCAGAAATCTATGCACGAAGACAAGGGATTCAGGTGGTTGTGTGAACTTAAAGCAAGGGAACGATTTAGGTGTGTGACCTATATGGAAAATGATTAGGCTGGTACCATGAAGGGGACCCTAATCCCAACATGTCTGAGGACACATCTCACTTTATGTCTCTGCTTGGTTCAGAAACTGCATTGGGAAACAGTTTGCTATGAATGAGATGAAGGTGGCTGTGGCCCTGACCCTGCTCCGCTTTGAGCTGCTGCCAGATCCCACCAGGATCCCGGTCCCCATGTTAAGACTTGTGTTGAAGTCCAAGGACGGGATCCACCATGCGTCTCAAGAAGCTAAGATAATTCTGGAGGAGAAAAGGACAACTCTAGGGACCTGCTGCCTTCAGGGCTTTCTACTTGTCACTTGCTTCTGTCCCGGGCTTATCTGTACTTCTTCTTCTTTCTTTCTGACCCCTGTCCCTCTGCTGTCTGTGATGTTTCCTGTCATCCCATCTTCCTGCTCTCTCTCAAACTCTCCCTAGACTCTTCCCCAGTTGTGTGTGTGCCTGTCTGCCACATGGTTGTGTCTCTGACTGGCCACATAACCCCTAAACACCTGCCTGTCCTCAGTTTACCCTTTATAACCATCCCCCTGAAAGAAGAAACATTTTAAATGGAGACACTTGTGCCTCTCCCTTTGGCTCTCAGACTCTTGAGTCAGTAGACACCATGAATTCAAATGTCCTTAGGAATCACATACTGGGAGAAAATTAGCATTACAAGTTTGCATCAGTCAGAAGGGGAACTTGATTCACAAGCAGAGGCTCTCCAGATTCTTTCTAATCGTCTCATGTTGAAGTTAATGTGTGCAGATTTAAGGGCATTGGTTCCAATTTTCTTATGAAACAATAATACTGTTACAGAGAAATGAATAGTTTTTCCTCCTTTGACCCAAGCTGAAAATAAATCTATTTTACTTCATCTACTTCTGTTTCCTACTTTTGTTTCAGATGCAGGCATGAACCCAAGTGTCCCAAAGGGGCTTTGGCAAGCCAGCCATCAGGGAATCTTGTTAGTGTCTGGTCCCTACTGTTAGAGTGTGGTAGAATTCTCAGCTCATGAGGGGTTTTCTTTGCTTTTTGACCCTTTGAGTTGGCTGTCTATAAATCGAACTGATGATTTGGTGAAGCCAAGGAGTTTTCTGATTTTAACCTGATCTTATTTGCTTAGAGTACTCTAGTTATTCAGTAAGGAGATTTGGAGTATTCTTGCTAAATTCACATGATCTGGACCTGGATTCTTTGATGATAACAGCGCCAACTATAAAGAAAAGTGTTTGTCATTCTTGCATCACACACAAAAAGCTCATAAAACACTGCTACAGCTGACTCTACAGTATGACTATAGAGTCTACAATATGACTGCTACATACTGACTCTCACACAGTCACTTCAATATCACACTCTCACTAGTAACAGGTCATCCTGACAAAAGCTAAACTAAAGTTCTTGAGCTAATCTATGTCATAAGCCAAACAGAGCTAACATATTCTCAGAGCATTTTACCCAAACACAAAAGAATCGACCCTTTTCTCAACACCTCATGGAACATTCTCCAACACTGATTAAATACTTGGATATGTCCCAACAGGTACAATAAAACTAGAAACATCCTATCCGATCACCATGGATTAAAGCCGGATATCAAGAACAGAAAAACTAAAACCTCATGGAAACTGAATGATGCATTAGTGAATGAAAAGTGGGCCAAGACAGAAATCAAGAAGGAACATAAAAACCTTCTATAATTGAATGAAAATGAAAACAACATATTCCAATCCATGGAACATAATGAAGGTTGTAAGAGGCAAATTCATACCACTGAGTGCCTAGATTTCCTCATATCTGGATTTATGTCCTCCTTTTCATCTCTAACTTTGTTAACTTGGATCTCCCCCTTCCACCTTTAGTTAATTTGGCTATTGGTTTTCTTAACCAACTGTTCGTTTTCTGTTATTGTTTTGTTTGTTTCTATTTTATTGACTTCAGTTCTGAGTTTGATTATTTCTTGCCATCTACTCCTTTTAGATTTTATTTTTCTTTTTGTTCTAGAGCTTTCATGTATGTTATTGAATTACTAATATGAGATCTCTCCAATATTAGGCATTTTTTCTTGAAATTCATAAATCTGTCACCCCCCCTCCGATCATATTTCTCAATTTAGGTAGAAACAAGTGTGACAGATCATGGGGTGAATTTCCTATTCAAAAAGGCCTACCAGTTAGACTCTATGAATTAGGAGAGCCTCTCTGCAATTTGCCACATGTAACTGCGATTTACATCCTTGCAATCTAGAGATTATCAAACACAAAACACAAAAACATGTAAAAGAACTTGCAGGGAGATGGCATCAGAATCCTCCTTTTCTTTAGCCTGTCTAGGTCATAGCAACCACAAAGTAATACAAACAACAACAGCAACTAAAACTAAATTAAGGGCGTCTGGGGAGCAAAATGAAAGCCAGAAGAGTGTGAGGAAGGAATCTTGGTGTTTGTGTGTGTGTGTGTGTGTGTGTGTGTGTGTGTGTGTGTGTGCATTCTATCTCAGAGGAAAGAGACCTGAAAATGCAGATTGAGCAAGCATCAAGATCATGCATGGAACGTGTATCTGTCTCCAGCCTCCCACACAAGCTAGCCAATCCCATCTCAGCTCCCACAGCTGTCCCTTCTGGCAACAGCCTGTCCAGTGCCTGGCACCCTATCATTTGGGTCCTGACTGGAATCTGTTTTTCCAACACTCAGCTCTTGGCTGCTGCAAATTCACAGACAACCTCCTGGGTCTAGCTATCTCAAAGGTGTCAGCTCCCCCTGGTGGCTGGTCAGTGTTGGCAGCACGTGCCTGGAGACACTCCCAAGTCTCTGGCTAGGTAACAGCAAAGTTAGAAAATTCTAAGCCTACCAAAAACAGCCAACATTCTGACATTAAAATATTTTGCATCAAAAATATGAAATTCACCTAACAAATTATTAAAGTTGGATAATCTGTGTAATATATATTGTTGCTCCCCAACATCCTTTTTATTGAACACCAAGGCCAGAAGGATAATGAATTATTGTAGAATCGCTTCCCCTCTTATATTATACTATAAATTTAAATATACTTAAGATGTATTTCTATTTAATGACATGTAATTGGTACATAATTATAATTATTTGACTTCAAAACCAGTTAATTTAGGTAGAAAAACTTAATTGTGTGTGAATTGGTGTCTAGTGAAGCTTTGGAAAGTCTAGATTGGCTTTTTAAAAAATGTTTATTGTAGGTGGGGGTGGGAATGGAAGATGGGGGAGGGGAAACTATAGTTGGAATTAAAATTAATTAAATAAATAAGAAGTAAAAATATAAAAAAGTAAAAATATTTATTGTGAAAAAGGAATATAAAAATTCCTCTTATTTTCTGACCTTATTTTCTATGTTAAATGTTGTATTAAAGAATTTTGAATGACTGTGTTCTATCTCCTAAATAAATAAATTCGGAGGAAGAAACAGTAAATCTGTTTTGTAAAACAATATGTAAACGTACAAAGGATCTACTAACATGGCTACATAATACTTTCATTATTCAGTAAATAAATAAAATTCGAGAGTCAGATATTAGGGTATAAACAAAACGCAATGGTGAAATGATCAGCAGACCCATCGCTCCACCTTTCCAGATTAAAAAGCTCACCAAACAATTAGGCCTCTCCCTTTTCCTTCCTTTGTCTCTCTATCCTCATCTGGGTCAGCCAAAAATACTCTGTGGTTTATTCTGACCAGCTTAACATGGATTGCCGTCTTTTGCAGTTTTAGAGGGATAGTGCAAGGATATTTTCCCCAACAACCCACCACAGTGGTCTGGTACGAGAGAGCTTGTGTGGAAGTCCCATCTGGGTCTCATTTCCAAAATCCCATTAGGAGTCCAGGAAAGTGAAAACAAAATGGAAAATTTGGGAGCAGAGGACCGAGTTGTGACTGAATGCTTGTGGCATGGAAATTATAGCTGTGTGTGATCACCTGGAGGCTCAGTGGTACTGGAAGGGAATCACATACATGTCATCATTTTGATGATGTCACTAACCAAGATGGTGACCAATCAAATGTTTCCACCTTCTTGATGACATCACTAGTCAAGATGGTGACAAGTTATTTGGTTGCTGCCATCTAGATGACATCACGAGCCAAGCCATTTAACTAGCCAAGTTCAATGGTGTCACCTTCTTGATGATATTAGCTAAAATGTTGGCCGGTTACATGGTTGCTTCTTTTTTGAGCTCAGGATAAAATTGGCCCATTCCTTATCAGGACAATAGTTTTCATGGGATCTAAAAGATGCAAGAGCTAGACACACAGGGCAGTAGGAAGTGTCCTGAGGTAGCCAAGCCCAAAACAGCAGAGCAAAGAAACAGAAGAAAGAATGCCATTGTATCAAACCAAGGAAGAGGAGTTCATATGTCTTACCACCAATTGTGACTGGGTTCTCTCTCCATGGTTGTCATTTGGACCTCATTGAATCTCTGCTTGGCTCCTAGGCAAAAGTTACTGCTGGGGAAAAGAACCCATGAAAAAAGCAGAAGGCATGGGAAGGTGTGTCCTTGGTCTGTGTGGATATTAGACATAAAGCAAAAGATAACCAGAATACAGTCCATAACCACAGAAAAGATATATAATAAAGAGGAACCCAAATAGATATACATGGATTCCTCCTAGGAAGGGGAAATAGTCAAGATCTCCTTAGTGAATTAACTTGAGGAATGGGCTGGTTGAGATAAATGGAACCTTCATTCAGATCATTATGGGGAAACCCACAGAAACAACTGGCCTGAGCTAGTGGGAGCTCTCTGATTCTGGACTGACAGTAGGGGACCTACTTAGAACCAAACTAGGTCCTCTAAAACTAGGTCACAATTGTGTGGATTGGGCAGTTTGTGGGGCCACTGGCAGGAATACCAGGATCTATTCCTAGTGTGTGAACTGGCCCTTAGGAGACTATTCCCTATGGATAAATTCCTTGCTCAGCCTAGATACAGGGGAGGGCCTTGGTCCTGTCTCAAAGTGATGTGCCAGACTTTGTTGACTCCCCATGGAGGCCTCACCCTCTAAGAGGAGTAGATGTGGTAATGGGTCAAGTTGGGGAAGCAGGAGGAGGGAAGGCGGGGGAACAGGGATTATTATGTAAATAAAAAATATTGTTTAAAAAGAGAGAGAAAGAAAAAAATGTTAAATCTAAAAAAATCATGATACGAAAAAATCCAGGATCTGGTAAACTATGAAAAAAATCAAACCGGCGGAGAGGCCTGCGGGCGGCGGCGGCAGAGGGCGGGTGTCGTCGGGAGCCTCCCCCGAGCCGCGCCGCGCTCCGCGCTCCAAGCCGTGTGCCACTTCGCTGCTCCCCGGGGCGCGTGGCTGGGGCCGGGCGGGGCGGGGCGGGGCTGCAGTTCCCGGAGGCCGCGGCCCGCAGCTGCCCGCTGCGCTTAGGCGGGGCGCGGGCTGCGCGCTCCGCGGCTCGGTGGTCCCGCCGGGGGCCAGCGGCGGCGGGAGAGGCGGCGGGGACGCGCGGCACGCCGCCACGGACGACAAGGCGTTCACCAAGGAGCTGGACCAGTGGGTGGAGCAGCTGAACGAGTGTAAGCAGCTGAACGAGAACCAAGTGCGGACGCTCTGCGAGAAGGCTAAGGAAATTTTAACAAAAGAATCAAATGTACAAGAAGTCCGCTGTCCTGTTACTGTCTGTGGAGATGTGCATGGCCAATTCCATGACCTTATGGAGCTCTTCAGAATTGGTGGGAAATCACCAGATACGAACTATCTATTCATGGGTGACTACGTAGACAGAGGTTATTATTCTGTGGAGACTGTGACTCTGCTTGTAGCATTAAAGGTGCGCTATCCAGAGCGCATTACAATATTGCGAGGAAATCATGAAAGCCGACAGATCACCCAAGTGTATGGCTTTTATGATGAATGTCTGCGAAAGTATGGGAATGCCAACGTGTGGAAATACTTTACAGATCTCTTCGACTATCTTCCACTTACAGCGTTAGTGGATGGACAGATATTCTGCCTCCATGGTGGCCTGTCTCCATCCATAGATACACTGGATCATATAAGAGCCCTGGATCGTTTACAAGAAGTTCCACATGAGGGCCCAATGTGTGATCTCTTATGGTCAGATCCAGATGACCGTGGTGGATGGGGCATTTCACCACGTGGTGCTGGCTATACCTTTGGACAAGATATTTCTGAAACATTTAACCATGCCAACGGTCTCACACTGGTGTCTCGCGCTCACCAGCTTGTAATGGAAGGTTATAATTGGTGCCATGATCGGAATGTGGTTACCATTTTTAGTGCGCCCAATTACTGCTACCGCTGTGGAAATCAGGCTGCTATCATGGAATTAGATGACACTTTAAAATATTCTTTTCTTCAGTTTGACCCAGCACCTCGTCGTGGAGAGCCTCATGTGACCCGGCGTACCCCAGACTACTTCCTATAAATTCCTCCCCAGGACCTTTCTTTGTATGTGGAAGTATACCTGGCTTTTTAAAATATATATATACATATATGTATATATATATACATATATGTATATATATATTTAAAAACAACAGTTATCTATGTGTTTCTGTAACAAATTGTGGTATGTCTTGACATTAAACTACATCATGGACCAAATGTGCCATACTAATGATGAGCGTTTAGCACAATTTGAGATGAACTTACTACACTGTGTTCTAGATCAGTCTGCCTGCTGTGTCCTAGGAAGCATTCTTTTTGGCTGGTTAAACAAAAAGGGTCACTGACTGCTTCATCTCCTTTGCACTTGGAAATTTAGTTACATTGTTTAACTGGCATGGATTAATAGAGTCAGAGTTTTATTTTTAAGATTTCACAAGCTGACTTCCACCTAATTCATTACCCTTTATTTTATTGAAATGTATACTAACTGAAGAAGAGATTCTTGGGAGTATGTTGTCATAACATTAAAGAGATTTCCTTTCATTTAAACTAAATTACTGTTTGATGTTGATCTGCATTGTTTCTGTGTATTTGTCCTGACAGTGCTTGCATCCTATTTGGTGGACTGAACAAATAAACTTTCCAATTTAAACAAAAAAAA
>CAWTZC010001165.1:0-46967 GCA_963919715.1 Microtus obscurus | reverse complement strand
ATAAGAGAGATCTTTTTCTAAATTCTTTTCTTTTTCTTTCTTTTCTTTCACATAATACACCCTGACCACAGCCTCTCTACTTTTCTACTTTCTATTTTTTTCTTCCACCTCTCCACTTTCCCTCTCCCCTAGACCCACTAATTCTCCATTTGTTTTTTTCAAAAAGAGCAAGCCATTTGTTGGCCACCACCCATAAGACTCTGGTCCACCATTGCTCCTGTGTATCTTGGTGGCAGACATCTTGTGGGTGATAGGTTTTGTGGCTGTATTGGTGTCCCAGTCCCACCTTGGGACTTGCTTAGCCTCCACGAGAAGATAAAGCTGATTCAGGCCTTATATCTTCTCTCTGTCTCCTTCCTCCCCACCAATCCTGCCTGTTTCCTCCCCATCTGACCCCGTCCCTCCCGCACAATATCTATCTCTATTTCCCACTTCCCAGGGAGAGATTCATATTCCACCCTAGACCTCTCTCTTATCTAACTTCTCTGGGTCTGTGGATTGTAGTGTGGTTATTCTTTGCTTAACAGCTATTATCCACATTTATTTATTTATTTGTTTGTTTGTTTATTTATTTAAGATTTCTGTCTCTTCCCCGCCACCACCCTCCCATTTCCTTCCCCCTCCCCTAATCAAGTCCCCCTCCCTCATCAGCCTGAAGAGCAATCAGGGTTCCCTGCCCCTGTGGGAAGTCCAAGGACCACCCACCTCCTTCCAGGTCTAGTAAGGTGAGCATCGAAACTGCTCACAACTACAAAGCCAGTACGTGCAGTAGGATCAAAAACCCATTGCCATTGTTCTTGAGTTTAGTAGTCCATATTGTCCACTACTGTTCAGTCAGTTTTATCCCAGGCTTTTTCAGACCCAGGCCAGCTGGCCTTGGTGAGTTCCCCAAGGAACATCCCCATTGTCTCAGTGTGTGGGTGCACCCCGCGGTCCTGAGTTCCTTCACGTGCTCTCCTCCTTCTTCTCCTGATTTGGACCTTGAGATTTCTGTCTGGTGTCTCAATCTTCGGGTTTCTGTCTCTGTCTCCTTTTACGCCTGATGAAGTCAATATTCAGGAGGATGCCTATTTGTTATCCACTTTTAAGAGTACATACCATGTGTGTCTTTCTGGGTCTGGTGTTCCTTGTCAGGATGGTATTTTCACTTTGTGTGACATTTCAGGATGGCTTTTATTTCAGGACCACCTGGACCAGATGCCTTACACTACCATGTGGCCATCAAGGAGGCCATGAGGCTCCTACCCACCTGTACCAGGTGTGAGTCGAGAGCTCAACACACCTGTCACCTTCCCTGATGGATGCTCCTTACCCAAAGGTAACCGGCAAGAACCAGTTGCCTCGGTCCTCATGTGTGCTATGTTGTCCAATAAATTGGATCACTTTTGAAGTTGAGCTGAGGTCATAAAATTGAGACTGAGGAAGTCTTCAGGAAGAAATGCTACCCCCTAGTTAAATGTCATTCTCTGCTTTGAAATTGCAGTCACTTGAGATATTCAGGGCTGAAAGGGAATGACACAAGTCTTAGGACGATGTGGTTTTTTATTCATGAGTAAAAGCAAGTGAGAAAGATAATGGAATCCTGCATGCTGGTGCAATGCTTTCCGGTGTCTCAGGAAATTTGAGTTGATGGAAAAGAGAGCCAGGATAAGTTCTGGGACTCCTTATCTCATAGCGAAACTGTATTAGTGAACTGGTCATTGGGTATGATACCAGGTCTGCCACATCCTAGCACTGTAAACATAAGAAAAGATAACCGGCCTCATGGACAATTTTAGTATTTCATATGAAAAATGGGCATAAAACAGCACCTTAGGAACAGCGGGGGAGGGAATTGTGAGTGTGCTGAGCTAATGTGTGTTCTCTTGATGGTACATGCAAGACATTTGATGAGTGTGTGTTGACACTTCACTTACTAGAAGCAGATGCTCCCATACTTCACTACTCTCTATCATCTGGATTGGTGGTTCTCTAATGCACACACTTTGCTAAGCTTCCTATTGCCCAAAGGATCATCAGCTCTAAGTATGACTCCTTAAGCACATGCGAAGTCTCCTGGGTTGGATGTGAGTCTAGAGCCCATTTGTTCGAAGCCAATTTCATCCATGTCTGCGCCTCACAGGTATCACGTTCAATCAGCATTTAAGCCTACGACCATAACCCACGCTTTGGCCAAACCCTAAGGTATGAAGGCCCTGAGAAGGGGAGAAGAGCCACTCAATTGCAACTTCAGACATTCTGTCTCCTTTTGCATTGGAAATGGGCTTGACTTCGGTTTGTCCTGGTCCCTGTGCTCTCTCTGCAGGTGTTTGACCCCTCTAGATTTGCACCAGATTCTTCCTAGGCACAGCTATGCTTTCCTGCCCTTCTCAGGAGGAGCAAGGTGATGGGATGGGTTGGGAGGAAAGTGAGTCCCTGGCACGTATTAATATTTTCTATTTCTAATTGCTTATGTTTCATTTGGTCTACTTTTGTGTATTATTGGTATGTGTGTTAAATAGTGTCAGTTATATGTGTGCCAAAAAAAGATTGGCAATTCAGTATACTGCAGAGGGTTTTAATCCAGTGGTTACTGAAATATTTGTAAGAAAAAAATAGTATATTTTGGTATTTTTACAAATGCTGAACTTCATATTTCTGAATTGTATTCCCTATGCAACTTAAAGCAAGAATTTTAGTTTTCAATGACATTAAAGGGAGAATTTTTCTTTCCCAAAACTCTCTCTACAGATTTTCTTATTAATTCAACAGTTGGATGCTTCTATGAATCCTTAAATATAGGTACCTATAAACATATATGTAATAAATATATATTAATTATTAAAGGAGATATATATGTGTATAGAAAATTCTAGAAATTTTATGGGCGTTTCTGTTAAAGTAATATATATTAGAGTTCAAGCTCATTGTACAATGGACACCAGAGGCTATCAGTTCTTACATTTTTGTGCCTCTACCCATTAAAAAAATTCTACCCACGCAAGACAAATGCTTGCAACTTGTATTTCCCAATTTGAAAGCCATGCATACGGGAAGGGACATCAGCCACAGGGGATTCAGAGCTTAGTTAGTTCTTAGCCTGTCCTTTGGATGTGATAGGGAGGTAATGAGGGAGCATCTCTGGCAACTTCAGCAGTGCGATCTTAAATAGGAAGTGAGAGGCTAGAAACTCAACAATCCTGTATTAAGTATGGTTATGGCTGGGGCATCTGGATGCTGTTCTACCTAATGGAGTAAAGGAAGGAAGTGTGTAACAACAAAGAAAGCAAAATTGTAAATAGAGATTTTTCTGAGGTCAGATCAGATGACTGAGAATGATGGCAGTCTGAGAGAGGATGAGGGGTCTGAGACTGACAACTGAGCAGGAGGAAGATGGAGAACAACGGGAAGACAAAATCAGGTGCATTCACCAGAAATTTCTAACATTGATATATGACTCCCACAGTAGAGGATCAATTCAGTTTGATGCATAGATGATAATCCTCAGTATGGTGTCTTATCCATCGTCATCTTAAACCTAATAGGTGTTCACTAGTGGAGAGATCTAAAAACTTTGTGGAGAGAAGTGGATAACCTAATGACTACCTCCTTAAATAATTCATGTGATTGGACTCGATGCCCCACCATGCTGGCACTGTTCAAATGATATTTTACACAGCCAAGAGCAGGTCTAGGGGTTGGACGTAGCCTTAGAGGAGTGAAAATGTTGTCATAGGGTCAGAAATCTATGCATGAAGACAAGGGATTCAGGTGGTTGTGTGAACTTAAAGCAAGGGAACGATTTAGGTGTGTGACCTATATGGAAAATGATTAGGCTGGTACCATGAAGGGGACCTCAATCCCAACATGTCTAAGGACAACATCTTACTTCTTATGTCTCTGCTTGGTTCAGAAACTGCCGATTGGGAAACAGTTTGCTATGAATGAGATGAAGGTGGCTGTGGCCCCTGACCCTGCTCCGCTTTGAGCTGCTGCCAGATCCCACCAGGATCCCGGTCCCCATGTTAAGACTTGTGTTGAAGTTCGAGGATCGGGATCCACCTGCGTCTCAAGAAGCTAAGATAATTCTGGAGGAGAAAAGGACAACTCTAGGGACCTGCCTTCAGGGCTTTCTACTTGTCACTTGCTTCTGTCCCGGGCTTATCTGTACTTTCTTCTTCTTTCTTTTCTGACCCCTGTCCCTCTGCTGTCTGTGATGTTTCCTGTCATCCCATCTTCCTGCTCTCTCTCAAACTCTCCCTAGAATATTCCCCAGTTGTGTGTGCGCCTGTCTGCCACATGGTTGTGTCTCTGACTGGCCACATAACCCCTCAAACACCTGCCTGTCCTCAGTTTACCCTTTATAACCATCCCCTGAAAGAAGAAACATTTTAAATGGAGACACCAGTTACCTCTCCTTTGACTCTCAGACTCTTGAGACAGTAGACACTCATGAATTCAAATGTCCTTAGGAATCACATACTGGGAGAAAATTAGCATTACAAGTTTGCATCAGCCAGAAGGGGAACTTGATTCGCAGGGCAGAGGCTCTCCAGATTCTTTCTAATCGTCTCATGTTGAAGTTAATGTGTCAGATTTAAGGGGCATTGGTTCCAATTTTCTTATGAAACAATAATACTGTTACAGAGAAATGAATAGTTTTTTCCTCCTTTGACCCAAGCTGAAAATAAATCTATTTTTTACTTTCATCTACTTCGTTTCTTTTTGTTTCAGATGCAGACATGAACCCAAGTGTCCCAAAGGGGCTTTGTGCAAGCCAGCCATCAAGGGAATCTTGTTAGTGTCTGGTCCCTACTGTTAGAGTGTGGTAGAATTCTCAGCTCTTGAGGGGTTTTCTTTGTTTTATGACCCTTTGAGTTGGCTGTCTATAAATCGAACAGATGATTTGGTGAAGCCAAGGAGTTTTGTCTGATTTTAACCTGATCTTATTTGCTTAGAGTACTCTAGTTATTCAGTAAGGAGATTTGGAGTATTCTTGCTAAATTCACATGATCTGGACCTGGATTCTTTGATGATAACAGCACCAACTATAAAGAAAAGTGTTTGTCATTCTTGCACCACACACAAAAGCTCATAAAACACTGCTACAGCTGACTCTACAGTATGACTATAGAGTCTACAATATGACTGCTACATACTGACTCTCACACAGTCACTTCAATATCACACTCTCACTAGTAACAGGTCATCCTGACAAAAGCTAAACTAAAGTTCTTGAGCTAATCTATGTCATAAGCCAAACAGACTAACATATTCTCAGAGCATTTTACCCAAACACAAAAGAATCGACCCTTTTCTCAAAACACCTCATGGAACATTCTCCAACACTGATTAAATACTTGGATATGTCCCAACAGGTACAATAAAACTAGAAACATCCTATCCGATCACCATGGATTAAAGCCGGATATCAAGAACAGAAAAACTAAAACCTCATGGAAACTGAATGATGCATTAGTGAATGAAAAAGTGGGCCAAGACAGAAATCAAGAAGGAACATAAAAACCTTCTATAATTGAATGAAAATGAAAACAACATATTCCAATCCATGGAACATAATGAAGGTTGTAAGAGGCAAATTCATACCACTGAGTGCCTAGATTTCCTCATATCTGGATTTACGTCCTCCTTTTTCATCTCTAACTTTGTTAACTTGTATCTCTACCTTCCACCTTTAGTTAATTATGGCTATTGGTTTTTCTTAACCAACTGTTCGTTTCTGTTATTGTTTTGTTTGTTTCTATTTTATTGACTTCAGTTCTGAGTTTGATTATTTCTTGCCATCTACTCCTTTTAGATTTTATTTTCTTTTTGTTCTAGAGCTTTCATGTATGTTATTGAATTACTAATACGAGATCTCTCCAATATTAGGCATTTTTCTTGAAATTGATAAATCTGTCACCCCCTCCGATCATATTTCTCCAATTTGGGTAGAAACAAGTGTGACAGATCATGGGGTGAATTTCCTATTCTAAAAGGCCTACCAGTTAGACTCTATGAATTAGGAGAGCCTCTCTGCAATTTGCCACATGTAACTGCGATTTACATCCCTTGCAATCTAGAGATTATCAAACACAAAACACAAAAACATGTAAAAGAACTTGGAGGGAGATGGCATCAGAATCCTCCTTTTCTTTAGCCTGTCTAGGTCATAACTACCACAAAGTAATACAAACAACAACAGCAACTAAAACTAAATTAAGGAGGCGTCTGGGGAGCAAAATCAAAGCCAGAAGAGTGTGAGGAAGGAATCTTGGTGTGTGTGTGTGTGTGTGTGTGTGCGTGTGTGTGTGTGTGCATTCTATCTCAGAGGAAAAGAGACCTGAAAATGCAGATTGAGCAAGTATCAAGAGCATGCATGGAACGTGGATCTGTCCTCAGCCTCCCACACAAGCAAGCCAATCCCATCTCAGCTCCACAGCTGTCCCTTCTGGCAACAGCCTGTCAGTGCCTGGCACCCTATCATTTGGGTCCTGACTGGAATCTGCTTTTCCAACACTCAGCTCTTGGCTGCTGCAAATTCACAGACAACCTCCTGGGTCTAGCTTATCTCAAAGGTGTCAGCTCCCCCTGGTGGCTGGTCAGTGTTGGCAGACGTGCTCTGGAGACACTCCAAGTCTCTGGCTAGGTAACAGCAAAGTTAGAAAATTCTAAGCCTACCAAAAACAGCCACCATTCTGACATTAAAATATTTTGCATCAAAAATAGAAAAATTCACCCTAACAAATTATTAAAGTTGGATAATCTGTGTAATATATATTGTTGCTTCCCAACATCCTTTTTATTGAACACCAAGGCCAGAAGGATAATGAATTATTGTAGAATCGCTTCCCCTCTTATATTATACTATAAATTTAAATTTACTTAAGATGTATTTCTATTTAATGACATGTAATTGGTACATGATTATAATTATTTGACTTCAAAACCAGTTAATTTAGGTAGAAAAACTTAATTGTGTGTGAATTGGTGTCTAGTGAAGCTTTGGAAAGTCTAGATTGGCTTTTTAAAAAATGTTTATTGTAGGTAGGGGTGGGAATGGAAGATGGGGGAGGGGAAACTATAGTTGGAATTAAAATTAATTAAATAAATAAGAAGTAAAAATATAAAAAAAGTAAAAATATTTATTGTGAAAAAAGGAATATAAAAATTCCTCTTATTTTTCTGTCCTTATTTTCTATGTTAATGTTGTATATCAGAATTTTGAATGACTGCAGTTCTATCTCCTAAATAAATAAATTCGGAGGAAGAAACAGTAAATCTGTTTTGTAAAACAATATGTAAACGTACAAAGGATCTACTAACATGGCTACTTTCGTTATTCTGTAAATAAATAAAATTCGAGAGTCAGATATTAGGGTATAAACAAAACGCAATGGTGAAATGATCAGCAGACCCATCGCTCCACCTTTCCAGATTAAAAAGCTCACCAAACAATTAGGCCTCTCCCTTTTCCTTCCTTTGTCTCTCTATCCTCATCTGGGTCAGCCAAAAATACTCTGTGGTTTATTCTGACCAGCTTAACATGGATTGCCGTCTTTTGCAGTTTTAGAAGGATAGTGCAAGGATATTTTCCCCAACAACCCACCACAGTGGTCTGGTACGAGAGAGCTTGTGTGGAAGTCCCATCGGGTCTCATTTCCAAAAATCCCATTAGGAGTCCAGGAAAGTGAAAACAAAACGGAAAATTTGGGAGCAGAGGACCGAGTTGTGACTGAATGCTTGTGGCATGGAAATTATAGCTGTGTGTGATCACCTGGAGGCTCAGTGGTACTGGAAGGGAATCACATACCTGTCATCATTTTGATGATGTCACTAACCAAGATGGTGACCAATCAAATGTTTCCACCTTCTTGATGACATCACTAGTCAAGATGGTGGCAAGTTATTTGGTTGCTGCCATCTAGATGACATCACGAGCCAAGCCATTTAACTAGCCAAGTTCAATGGTGTCACCTTCTTGATGATATTAGCTAAAATGTTGGCCAAGTTACATGGTTGCTTCTCTTTGAGCTCAGCTCTGTGATAAAATTGGCCCATTCCCCATCAGGACAATAGTTTTCATGGGATCTAAAAGATGCAAGAGCTAGGTACACATGGCAGGAGGAAGTGTCCTGAGGTAGCCAAGCCCAAAAACAGCAGAGCAAAGAAACAGAAGAAGAATGCCATTGTGTCAAACCAAGGAAGAGGAGTTCATATGTCTTACCACCAATTGTGACTGGGTTCTCTCTCCATGGTTGTCATTTGGACCTCATTGAATCTCTGCTTGGCTCCTAGGCAAAAGTTACTGCTGGGGGAAAAGAACCCATGAA
This sequence comes from Microtus obscurus, assembly GCA_963919715.1. Lineage (NCBI taxonomy): Eukaryota > Metazoa > Chordata > Mammalia > Rodentia > Cricetidae > Microtus > Microtus obscurus. The sequence continues at coordinate 38,655 of CAWTZC010001165.1, read as the reverse complement.
AAAAGCAGAAGGCATGGGAAGGTGTGTCCTTGGTCTGTGTGGATATTAGACATAAAGCAAAAGATAACCAGAATACAGTCCATAACCACAGAAAAGATATATAATAAAGAGGACCCTAAAGAGATACACATGGATTCCTCCTAGGAAGGGAAATAGTCAAGATCTCCTTAGTGAATTTGGAGCATTGTGGGGGGAGGGGGACAGAAAGGAAGGAAGAGGACAGAAGGGGTTGGCAAGGAGAACTTGAGGAATGGGATGGTTGAGATAAATAGAACCTTCATTCAAATCATTATGGGGAAACCCACAGAAACAACTGGCCTGAGCTAGTGGGAGCTCACTGATTCTGGACTGACAGCAGGGGGACCTACATAGAACCAAACTAGGTCCTCTAAAACTAGGTCACAGTTGTGTGGATTGGGCAGTTTGTGGGGCCACTGGCAGAAGACCAGGATCTATTCCTAGTGTGTGAACTGGCCCTTAGGAGACTATTCCCTATGGATAAATTCCTTGCTCAGCCTAGATACAGGGGAGGGCCTTGGTCCTGTCTCAGAGTGATGTGCCAGACTTTGTTGACTCCCCATAAAGGCCTCACCCTCTAAGAGGAGTAGATGGGGTAATGGGTCAAGCTGGGGAATCAGGAGGAGGGGAGGTGGGGGAACAGGGATTATTATGTAAATAAAAAATATTGTTTAAAAAGAGAGAGAAAGAAAAAAATGTTAAATCTAAAAAAATCATGATATGAAAAAATCCAGAAAATCTGGTAAAATCTGGTAAACTATGAAAAAAAAACAAACCTAAGAATAAGAGAAATAGAGAGGCGGAGACGCGACGCGGGCGCCGGCAGAGGCGGAGACGCGACGCGGGCGCCGGCAGAGCGGAGACGCGGGCGGGCGACGTAGGCCAGAGGCTGCAGCCATAGACTGCAACCGGACGGCAGCAGAGGACGCAGGAATCACCCCACCGCGATTGAATCAAGGAGGTAGGCCTTTGGTTGACGAGGTTCCGGGCAGACGAGGAGCCGGGTCCTGTCCATGAAGACCCTACTGAGGGGTGACAGGAATCTTGGCCCCCGGCAGGAGCCAGGAAACAGAGCAGGGGCAATTTGTAAGAGGACCCTCTGGCCAGCAGAGAAACCTGTTCCAATTTTAAAAGACCGTTTAGGTAGCATTGATAGGAGGACATGGGCAGGCGCCAAGGCAGAATTTCACCCAATAATCTGAAAAACAACATGAAAACACCAGAACCCAATGATCTTACAACAGAAGGTCTTGAACACCCTAACACAGAAGAAGTGGAAAAAATTATCTTTATGAAAGCAATAGAGTCCCTTAAACAACATGTAAAAAAACACCCTTATAGAAATAGAGGAGAAGTACGACAAAAAGTTTGAAGAAATGAATAAATACATACATGATACCCTGGAAAATCAAGAAAAAACGATCAAACAGGTAATGGAAACAGTTCAAGAACTGAAAACTGAAAGGGTAGCAAGGAAGAAAAACGCAAGCTGAGCACCAGCCGGATATGGAAAACCCAGGTCAACGAGCGGATTCTACAGAAACAAGCATAATCAATAGAATACAAGAAATAGAAGAAAGAATCTCAGATTCTGAGGACACCATAGAGAAAATAAACACACTGATCAAAGAAAACAGCAAAGCCAACAAATCCTCATCACAAAACATGCAGGAAATATGGGACACAATAAAAAAGACCAAACATAAGAATAATAGGAATTGAAGAAGGAGAAGAGTCACAGCTCAAAGGCCCAGAAAATATTTTTTAACAAAATTATGGAAGAAAACTTCCCCAACATAAAGAAAGAAATTCCTTTGAATATTCAAGAAGCATACAGAACACCAAACAGATTGGATCAAAGAAAACATCCCCTCGCCATATAATAATCAAAACACAGAATATACAGGTTAAAGAAAGAATATTAAGAGCTGCAAAGGAAAAAGGCCAAGTAACTTATAAAGGTAAACCGATCAGACTTACACCTGACTTCTCTATGGAAACCATGAAAGCCAGGAGGTCCTGGATAGAAGTACTGCAGAAGCTAAGAGACCATGGATGCAAACCCAAACTACTTTACCCAGCCAAGCTATGATTCACTATCAATGGAGAAAACAAGACATTCCAGGATAAGAATAAATTTAAGCAATACATAGCCACAAATCCAGCCCTCCAGAAAATAATAGAAGGAAAATCACAACCCAAGGAATCCAACATGGTCAACACTGCGTACAAGAACTCAGGCATCTAGAGTCCCTTCACCAGCACAACTCAAAGAAGGGAGACACATAAACTCTACTACCAAAAACAATAAGAATAACTGGAGTAAACAACCACTGGTCATTAATATCACTTAATATAAATGGTCTCAATTCACCTATAAAAAGGCACAGGCTAAGAGATTGGATACGAAAACAGGATCCAACATTCTGCTGTTTGCAGGAAACACATCTCAACCACAAAGACAGGCATCTGCTCAGAGTAAAGGGTTGGGAAAAGGTCTTTCAAGCAAATGGTCCTAAGAAAAAAGCAGGTGTGGCCATATTAATCTCTAACAAAACTGACTTCAAACTAAAATCAATCAGAAGAGATCGAGATGGACACTTTATACTTATAACAGGAACAAGTCATCAGGATGACGTATCAATCCTGAATATCTACGCCCCTAATACAAAAGCACCCACTTATCTAAAAGAAATATTACTAGAACTGAAGGCAGACATTAAACCACACACACTAGTAGTAGGAGACTTCAATACACCTCTCTCTCCAATGGACAGGTCAATCAGACAGAAACCTAATAGAGAATTAAGAGAATTATTGGAGGTAATGAACCAATTGGACTTAACAGACATCTATAGATCACTCCACCCAAATAGGAAAGAATATACCTTCTTCTCTGCAGCTCATGGAACTTTCTCGAAAATTGACCACATACTGGAAACAAAGGAAACCTCCACAGATACAAAAATATATCAGTGTCCACCTGTGTCTTATCAGATCACCATGGATTAAAGTTAGAAGGCAACAACAATACTACCCCTAGAAAGCCAACAAACTCATGGAAACTGAACAGTCAACTACTAAACCACACCTGGGTCAAGGAAGAAATGAAGAAAGAAATTAAAGTCTTCCTTGATTTTAATGAAAATAAAGAGACAACATACTCAAACCTATGGGACACGTTGAAAGCAGTGCTAAGAGGAAAGTTCATAGCACTAAGTGCCCACTTAAAGAAAACAGAGAAAGCATACATTGAGGACTTAACAGCACACCTGAAAGCTCTAGAAAAAAAGAAGCAGATGCGGCCAGGAGGAGTAGAAGACTAGAAATAATCAAACTGAGGGCTGAAATCAACAAAATAGAAACACAGAAAACAGTTCAAAAAAATCAATGAAACAAAAAGTTGGTTCTTGGAGAAAATCAACAAGATCGACAAACCCCTATCCAAACTAATTAAACAACAAAGAGAGAACACGCAAATAAATAAGATCAGAAATGAAAAGGGGGACATAACCACAGACACAGAGGAAATTCAGAGAATCATTAGATCTTACTACAAAAGCCTGTATGCCACAAAACTGGAAAATGCAAAAGAAATGGACATCTTTTTAGATAAGTATCATATACCAAAGCTAAATCAAGACCAGGTGAATGATCTAAATAGACCGGTTGAGTCGTGAAGAACTAGAAGCTGTTATCAAAAATCTCCCCTCCAAAAAAAGCCCAGGACCAGATGGTTTCAATGCAGAATGCTATCAGAACTTCCAAGAAGAGCTAATTCCTATACTCCTTAATGTATTTCACAATATAGAAACAGAAAAGTCATTGCCAAATTCTTTTTATGAAGCTACAGTTCACCCTGATACCAAAACCACACAAAGACCCAACCAAGAAAGAGAATTACAGGCCTATCTCACTCATGAATATTGATGCAAAAATTCTCAATAAAATACTGGCAAACCGAATTCAAGAACATATTAGAAAAATTATCCATTATGATCAAGTAGGCTTCATCCCAGAGATGCAGGGCTGGTTCAACATACGCAAATCTATCAATGTAATTCACCATATAAATAAACTGAAAGAAAAAAACCATATGATCATTTCATTAGATGCTGAAAAAGCATTCGACAAAATTCAACACCCCTTTATGATAAAGGTCTTGGAGAGATTAGGGATACAAGGGTCATACTTAAATATAATAAAAGCTATTTACAGCAAGCCGACAGCTAACATTAAATTGAACGGAGAAAAACTCAAAGCCATCCCACTAAAATCAGGAACAAGACAAGGATGTCCACTCTCTCCATACCTCTTCAATATAGTGCTTGGAAATTCTAGCAATAGCAATAAGACAACATAAGGAGATCAAGGGGATTCATATTGGAAAGGAAGAAGTTAAGCTTTCGTTATTTGCAGATGATATGATAGTATACATAAGCGACCCCAAAAACTCTACCAAAGAACTTCTACAGCTGATAAACATCTTTAGTAATGTGGCAGGATACAAGATCAACTCCAAAAAATCAGTTGCCTTCCTATACACTAAGGATAAAGAAACAGAGAGGGAAATCAGAAAAGCATCACCTTTCACGATAGCCACAAAGAGCATAAAATATCTTGGGGTAACCCTGACCAAGGAAGTGAAAGATCTATTTGACAAAAACTTTAAGTCTTTGAAGAAAGAAATAGTAGAGGACACCAGAAAATGGAAGTATCTCCCTTGCTCTTGGATTGGGAGGATCAACATAGTAAAAATGGCAATTCTACCAAAAGCAATCTATAGATTCAATGCAATCCCCATCAAAATACCATCAAAATTCTTCACAGAGCTGGAGAAGATAATAATCAACTTTATATGGAAAAACAAAAAACCCAGGATAGCCAAAACAATCTTATACAATAAAGGGAACGTCTGGAGGCATTACCATCCCTGACTTCAAACTCTATTACAGAGCTACAGTATTGAAAACAGCTTGGTATTGGCATAAAAACAGAGAAGTTGACCAATGGAATCGAATAGAAGACCCTGACTTTAACCCACAAACCTATGAACACCTGATTTTCGATAAAGGAGCTAAAAGTATACAATGGAAAAAAGAGCATCTTCAACAAATTGTGCTGGCAAAACTGGATGTCAATCTGTAGAAGAATGAAAATAGATCCATATCTATCACCATGCACAAAACTCAAGTCCAAGTGGATTAAAGACCTCAATATCAGTCTGAACACACTGAACCTGATAGAAGAGAAAGTGGGAAGTACTCTACAACAAGTGGGCACAGGAGACCACTTCCTCGTAAAACCCCAGCAGCACAGACAGTAAGGGCCTCATTGAATAAATGGGACCTCCTGAGACTGAGAAGCTTCTGTAAAGCAAAGGACACTGTCGCCAAGACAGAAAGGCAACCCACTGACTGGGAGAAAATCTTCACCAACCCCGCAACTGACAAAGGTCTGATCTCCAAAATATATAAAGAACTCAAGAAACTAGACCGTAAAAGGCTAATCAACCCAATTATAAAATGGGGCACTGAGCTGAACAGAGATCTCTCAACAGAAGAAGTTCAAATGGCCAAAAAGACACCTAAAGTCATGCTCAACTTCCTTAGCGATCAGGGAGATGCAAATCAAGACAACTTTAAGATACCATCTTACACCTGTCAGAATGGCTAAAATCAAAAACACCAATGATAACCTTTGCTGGAGAGGTTGTGGAGAAAGGGGTACACTCATCCATTGCTGGTGGGAATGCAAACTTGTGCAACCACTCTGGAAAGCAGTGTGGAGGTTTCTCAGGAAATTCGGGATCAACCTACCCATGGACCCAGCAATACCACTCTTGGGAATATACCCAAGAGAGGGCGTATCATACAACAGAAGTATATGCTCTACTATGTTCATAGCAGCATTGTTCGTAATAGCCAGAACCTGGAAACAACCTAGATGCCCTTCAATTGAAGAATGGATGAAGAAAGTATGGGATATATACATATTAGAATACTACTCAGCAGTAAAAAACAAGGACTTCTTGAAGTTTGCAGGCAAATGGATGGAAATTGAAAACACTATCCTGAGTGAAGTAAGCCAGACCCAAAAAGAGGAACATGGGATGTACTCACTCATATTTGGTTTCTAGTCATAAATAGAGGACATTGAGCCTATAATTCGGGTTCTTAGAGAAGCTAAATAAGAAGGAGAACCCAAAGAAAAACATATAGGCATCCTCCTGAATATTAACCTTCATCAGGTGATGAATGGAGACAGAAACAGAGACACACATTGGAGCACCGGACTGAAATCTCAAGGTCCGAATCAGGACCGGAAGGAGAGAGAACACGAGCAAGGAACTCAGGACCGCGAGGGGTGCACCCACACACTGAGACAAAGGGGATGGTCTATCGGGAATTCACCAAGGCCAGCTGGCCTGGGTCTGAAAAAGACTGGGTTAAAACCGGTCTCGCTGAACATAGCGGACAATGAGGACTACTGAGACCTCAAGAACAATGGCAATGGGGTTTTGATCCTACTGCACCTATTAGCTTTGTGGGAGCCTAGGCAGTTTGGATGCTCACCTTACTAGACCTGGATAGAGGTGGGTGGTCCTTGGACTTCCCACAGGGCAGGGAACCCTGATTGCTCTTTGGGCTGTTGAGGGAGGGGGATTTGATCGGGGGAGGGGAGGGAAGGGGAGGTGATGGTGGGGAGGAGACAGAAATCTTTAATAAATAAATAAAAAAAAAAGAATCTTAGGGAGGAAAAAATAAAAAAAAAAAAAGAATAAGAGAAATAGAAGAAGAAGAATCCCAGATCAAAAGTCCAGAAAATATTTTCAACAAGATCATAGAAGAATATTTTTCCTAACCTAAAGAAGGAGCTGTCTATAAAGTTTCAAGTAGCTAACAGAACATCAAATTATATTGCCATATAATAACAAAAACACTAAACATACAGAACAAACCAAGAATATTAAGAATATTAAAATCTGCAAAGGAAAAAGACCAAGTAACATTTAAATGAAGATCTATTAGAATTACTCTTGACTTCTCAGTGGAGACTCTAAAAACCAGAAGAGCCTAAACAGATGTCTGGCATACTCTAAGACACCACAGATGCCAGCTCAGACTACTATATGCAGAAAAAATTTTAATGACCATAGATGGAAAAATCAAGATAATCCATGATAAAAATCAAATTCAAACAATATTTTCAAATCTAGTCCTATGAAAGATACTGGAAAAAAAGTCCAACCCAAGGAGGTTAACCATAGCCATCAAAATAGAGGAAATGAATAATCTCACATCAACAAAACCAAAAGAATGGAAAAAACATACATGCATACACACACACACACACACAGACATATATACACTTGTACACACATTCACAGCAACAACAAAAATAACAAAAATTAACGGCCATTTGTCACTGATATCTCTCATTTTCCATGAATTCAATTCCTCAATAAAAAAGACACAGACTAACAGAATAGATGAGAAAACAAGATTCATCCTTCTGCTGCATACAAGAAACACCTCAACATCAAAGATAGATATTACCTTATGTAAAGGGTTGGGAAATTGTTTTCCAAGCAAATGGACCTAAAAAGCAAACTGTGGTAGCAATTCTAATATCTAACAAAATAAACTTCAAGCCAAAATTATTCAAAAGAGACAGAGAAGAACACTTCATACTTATTAAAGGAAAAAACCCAGCAAGATAATCTATCAATCCTTAACATTTATGCCTCAAACACAAGGGCACACACATTTGTAAATAAACATTGCTGATGATTAAATCACATATTGACCTTCCCACACTGATATTGTGGGAGACTTCAATACTCCACTCTCACCAATGAACAGGTCATCTAGATAAAAACGAAACAGAGAAATACTGGAGCTAATAGATGTTAAGAACCAAATGGACCTAACAGATACTCAAAAGAATTTACCTTCTGAGCACTTCACAGAACTTTCTCCAAAACTGACCAGCCTACATCCCTCAACCCCAGAGAACCTAGACAACAAAAAAGGCCCTAAGACATACATACATAGACCTATCTAGGAAGAAGAAAAAGACAAGATCTCCTGAGTAATTGGGAGCGTGGAGGCATGGGGGAGGGAAGGAAAGGAAGTGGGGGAATGTATACCTCAATTAAAAACAATAAATAAAATAACATTTAAAAAGTATCTTCCAATCAAAAGAAGCCTAGGACCAGACAGTATTAGCACAGAAGTCTACCAGACTTTTAAAGAAGAGTTAATGCCAATACTGGTCAAATTATCCCAAAAATTTTAGTGGCATTTCACTTGTATTTTAATAAATAAAGCTTGCCTGAAGATCAGAGAGCAAAACAGCATGTGCTCAACTATGTTCATAGCAGCATTGTTTGTCATAGCCAGAACCTGGAAACAAGTTAAATGCCCTTAAACCAAAGAACGGATAAGGAAAATGTGGTACATTTACACAATGGAGTACTACACAGTAGAAAATGGATGGAACTAGAAAACATTATTTTGAGTGAGGTAAACCAACACAGAAATACAATTATCAAATATTCTCACTCACAGTTGGTTTTTAAAACATAAAGCAAAAAAAAAGCCTATAAACCACAATCCCAGATTTTAAACAACAATGAGGACACTAAGAGAGTTAGATACATCTAATCTACATAGGAAGTAGAGAAAACAAGATTCTTCTGAGTAAATTGGGAGCATGGGGACATTGGGGAAGGGTTGATGGAGAGAGGGGAGAGGCAGGGAGGGGAGCAGAGAAAAATGTAGAGCTCAATAAATATTTATAAAAAAGGTGGAAAAAGGAAAAGAAGAAGAAAAAAACAGAGCCATTGGTCAGCCTTACATACAAGGCAGTGGTAACACACACTTTTAAGGCAAAGAACATAGTCAATAGGATGAAATGACACCCTGCAGAATTGGAAGTGATTTTCACCAACTCCACATCTGACAGAGGGCTAAAACCAAAATAATGAAAGAACTCAAGAAACTAGATATCGACAAACTAAATAATCCAATAAAAGTGGGGTACATATCTAAACAAAGACTTTTCAATAGAGGATTCTCAAGGACTGAGAAACACTTAACATCCTCAGCTGTCATGGAAATGCAAATCAAAATTTCTTTGAGATTCCATCATACAGCTGTCAAAACTACTGATCAAAAAACACAAGTGACAGCACCTGCTGGAGAGATTGAGTACGGGATGCTCCTCCGTTGCTGGAAGGAGTGAAAACTTGTATAGCCACTATGGAAATCAATATGGTGGTTCCTCAGAAAATTGAGACTCAATCTACCTCAAGACCCAGCTATACCACTCCTGGGCATATATCTAAAGGATGTGCCATCTTACCATAAGGGCACCTGCTCAGCTATGCTCCTAGCAGCTTTATTCATAATAGCCAAAAGCCTGAAACAGCCTAGGTGTTCCTCAACCAAAAATGGGTAAAGAAAATGTGGTATATTTACATAATGGAGTGTTACTCAACTGTTAAAAACAATTACATCATGCAATTTTCAGGCAAATAGATGAAGCTAGAAAAATCACCCTGAGTTAGGTAACCCAGACCCAGACAGACAAACAGAGTATGTACTCACTTCTAAGTAAATATTAGCTGTTAAGTAAATGATAATCATGCTACAATCCACTGACCCCGCCCCCCCAAAAAAAACATGTAACAATGAGAGCTCAAGGGAGGACACATGGATCTCCCTGAGAATGAGAAATAGAATAGATCTTTTGGGTGGACTGGGGGCAGGTGAGGGTGAGAACAGGTAGGGTTCGGGTAGGTATTGGGGGAGGTATGGACAGAAAGAGTACTAGGAGAGAGGACTAGATTTGGGGGCTTTGTGGAAACCTAGTGCAGTAGGAACTCCCTGGGATCTATGAGGGTGACCCTAGCGACTGCTCCTAATAATTGGGGAAATGGAGCCTGAACTGGCCATCTTCTGTAACAAGGCAAGGCTCCCAGTGGTGAAAATGGAACATCAACCCAGCCACAAAACCTCTGACCTACAATTTGTAAGGTCTGCAAGACTTGTTTGGGGAAGGGAGGGCAAAACTTGTGGGAGTGGCCAACCAATGACAGGTCCAACTTGAGGATCACACCACTAGAGGAAGTCAATGCCAGACATAGCCTGGATGACCAGGAACATAGGCTAGAACCAAACATGACTGGACAAACAATAAAATAAAAAGTCAATGAAATGATCCTTGATGATATTTGCTATACTCATAGATTGGATCCCTAGTCCAATTGTCATCAAAGAGGCTTCATCCTGCAACCAATGGGAGCAGATGCAGAGACCCACAGTCAAACATTAGGTGCAGCCCAGGGAACCTTGCAGAAAAGGAGGAGGAAGGATTGTAGGAGCTACAGAGGGGCACAGGGTACGATGAGAACATGGCTCACTGAATCAACTAAGAACGGATCATAAGGGCTCACTGAGACCGAATTAACAATCAGAGTCTCTATGGGTCTTAGCTTGGTCTTCTGCATAAGCTACATTTGTGTAGTTTGATGTTCTTGTGGGACACCTAACGCGGTAGGGCTGGGGGATGTCTCTGCTCGCAGGAACCTATTCCTCCTCTGGGTTAACTCTTACAGTCTTAATTAGAGGGCTAGTTTTATTGTAACTCATTATGTCATGTTCAGTTGGTATTCCTGGGAGGACTGCCCTTTTCAGAAGGGAAATGGAGAAGTGGATCTCAGGGGGAGGGGAGGTGGGGAAAGTACTGGAAGGAGTGGAGAATGGAGAAATTACAGGTGGAAAATAATGTATGGGAGAAAATTAATTTTTTTTCAAAAAAGAAAAAAAGATATTTGTAATGGAAAATGAATTTATTTACATTTAGATCAAAACAACATGATAAATGCTACTGATTTCCCTCCATCTTTTTGGTAGCAGTGTTATCATTTTATAGAAAAGATATGAGGTAGACTTCAGAAAATTCATATATGTTAATTTAACCACAAAATAAGCTTTCAGAATTGTGCAAAGCCATCTCTTAAGAGTCGAATTCTTCTAGCTGACACCAGAAATATTAGCCTTATTTTACTGCCAGTGTAGGATTTCTAGGGACATTTTAATTCCTTTGGGTCCATTTCTTCAACAGTCAGACAACCATAAGAAGGGACACAGGTGTCTTCTTCTAAAGTATCCATTTATCCATAGGAGCAATGGTTATAAAGGGTAAACTGAGGACAGGCAGGTGTTCAGGGGTTATGTGGTCAATCAGAGACATAGCCAGGTGGGAAACAGATACACATAAAATCTTGTAAGGAGTCTGGGGAGAATTAGAGAAAGGGCAGAAAGATGGGATGACAGGAGACATTATAGTCAGCATAGGAGAAGGGGTGTGGCCAGAAAGCAAGCAAAATAAGTATAGAAAACCCAGGAATAAAAGCAGGTGATAGACAGCAAGTACTGCAAGCAAGCAGATGGCCTCCAAGGCTGTGCTTTTTCTCCACTGGTATTATTTTAGCTTCTTGAGACGAAGATAGATTCCATTCTTGGACTTTAGCACACTTCTTTGCACGAGGACTGGAACCCTGGTTGGATCTGAGAGCAGTAGTAGTATTTGTGTGTTTCCATTCTTTGGGTTTTGCTGGTGGGGAGTTATCTGTTGCCTGTGTTTTTGTGGGTAAAGTTAGCTTCTTTGGATTGGGTTTTCCTTTTAGTACTTTCTGTATGGATGTGTTTGTGGATATGTACTATTTAAATCTATTTTTGTCATGGAATATTTTATTTTCTCCATCGATGGTGATCGAAAGCTTTGCTGGGAATAGTAGTCTGGGCTTGTACCCATGGTCTCTTAGTGTTTGCACCACATATGCCCAGGACCTTCTGGCTTTCATGGTTTCCATTGAGAAGTCGGGTGTAATTCTGACAGGTCTATCTTACTTTATCTATACATTATATGACCATTTTCCTTTGCAGCTCTTAATATTCTTTCTTTATTCTGTATTTTGCATTTTGATTATTACGCAGTGATAATTTGGTGTTTATTGATCCAATCTATTTGGTGTTCTATAAGCTTCTTGTACCTTCATAGGGATATCCTTCTTTAGGTTGGGAAAGTTTTCTTCTATGATTCTGCTGAATATATTTTCTGTGCCTTTGAGCTGAAATTCGTCTTTTTCTACCCTATTTTTCTTTTTTTCTTTCTTTCTTTAGATATTTTTTTAAAAATACCAATCCAACTTTCCACTTCCTTTATTCCCTCCCATCCTTTTATTCCTTCCACACACTCGCCCACTCTAACTCCATCCAATCCTCAGAGAGGGTAAGATACATTGCTTTGGGAAAGGTCCAAAGCCCTCCTTACTATATCTAGGCTGAGCAAGGTATTCATCCAAAGGGAATAGATTCCCCAAAAGCCAGTACATGCAGAAGGGATAAATCCTGGTGCCATTGCCAGTGGCCCTTCAGTCTGCCCCAGTCATGCAACTGTCAACCACATTCAGAGGGACTAATTTGATCCTATGCTTGTTCCTTCCCAGTCCGGTTGGAGTTGGTGAGCTCCCATTAGCTCAGGTAGACTGTTTCAGTGGGTGTACCCAGAGATGAGAACAAGGAAAGAAATATCTTGAGTGAGGGAGCCATTATAGGGTTAGCAGAAACCTGACTCTAGAGAAATCCCCAGGAATTCACAAGGATGATCCCAGCTAAGACCCTATGCAATGGAGGAGAGGGGGCCCCGATCTTTATTTACCCTGTAGTCAGGCTGATGAATATCTTAAATATCACCATATAACCTTCATCCAGCAACTGATGGAAACAGAAGCAGAGACTCACATTTGAGCACTGGACTGAGTTCCCAAACTTCAGTTGAAGAGTGGGAGAAATGAGATGAGCAAAGAGGTCAATACCCCTATTATTCTTAGGTTTGTTTTTTTTCATAGTGTCCCAGATTTCCTGCATGTTTTATGTTAAGAATTTTTGTAATTAATGTTTTCTTTGATTAATGAGTCTATTTCCCCTATAGTATCTTCAACAGCTGAGAGTCTTTCCTCTGTCTCTTGTATTCTGTTGGTTATACTTGTCTTTGTAGTTTCTGTTCATTTACCCAGATTTTTCATATCCAGAATTTCCTTGGTTTGTGTTTTATTACCTTTATTTCAGTCTTCAAGTCTTTAACTGTTTGCTTCACCTGTTTGATTGTTTTTTCTTGAGTTTCTTTGATGGATTTATTAATTTCTTCCAATTTTTGTTTGTATGTTCCTACATTTCTTTAAGATAGTTTTTCATTTCCTGCTTAGAGGTCTCCGTCATTTTCACAAAATTATGTTTAAAGTTGTTTTCTTCTGCTTCTCCTGGATTAGGATGATCAAATCTTCCTTATGTATGACCACTGGGTTCTGGTGCAACCATGTTGCTTCTTAGGTTGTTGAATGATATCTTGCATTGGTGCCTAACCATCTCTTTCTTCAAATGAGGCCAGTAGTGTCTTTGTGCCTTGGTTCAATCCTTGCAGTGGCTGTCTGAGTGTTTGGAAATTTTTTGTGGTCTGCTCTGTACTGTCAATGTCTGTGTCTTTGCAAGCCTCTGAGGTCTCTCTAAGCCTGCTCTCTTGGTCCTCTCTCTTAGTCCCATCAGTGTTGTAGCAAGTTCTTGGTTCCCTTAGTATTGTATTTAGCTCCCAGTCCCCTCAGTATTGTAGCAAGCTCTTAAGTTCTTTCAGTATTGAATCAAGCTCTGGTTCAGAATTTCACCAAGGTTGCTCTTAAGTCCCTTCACTCTTAAGTACCCTCAGTATTGGAGCAAGCTGTGTGTCAGAGTTCTACCAAGGTAGCAGGATAGGCAAGTTTGGGGGCAGGATGGAACTAGTAACTTGAAAAGTCAGGTAAATGGGTTTGAGGGAAGCCTACCTGCAGAAAAGTCTCTTGATGGATGGATAGAAGAGCCAAGAGAGTTGGGAAAGAGCCCTGGGTTTTGTCCCACTGTGGAGGTTTTAGAGACTGGAGTGTCCCACCACATGGCTGTTCACTCACCTCTTAAGTCCCCTCAGTATTGGAGGAAGCTTTGTTTTCTACATTCTTCTCTATCAGGCTCAGGAGTTGGTTGATTTACTGTGTTTGGTACCATAGATTTTCCCAGCTTTCCTTTATCTATTCCTTTCATGAAATTTACAATTTCATATAATTGAGATCGTCTTTATTTCTTCTCTGAGTATAATAATATTTTCAAGTATCTTTTACAGTACTGATTTAATGGTTGTGAACTGGCTTACTTAATTCTTTTCATTCTTTTTTTCTTTCATTTCTACCTTTTCTTTCCAGGTCATGGGGTCATGAATCTGATATATCTGCTTGTTCTTTCAGGTAATAGGTCATATTTGGTCAGAAAACCTTTGACATCATCACCTAGCATTTACCTATTTCAGTAACTTTGAGTTCAATAGTTGAGGAAGAAGAGAAGGAGTCATGCTGTTGCTTTTTCATGTTTTCAGCATCTCTTTGCTGTGAGTAGCACATCTGCCAGCTTAAAGCTTCTCAAAAGCTGTGAGAATGTGGGAAACAACTCCATATAGCATTGGAAGCTGCTGGGGTGGTTTGAAGAGTTTTGGTGGAATGCAGATGTCTGCCAGGTCCTTTTGGTGTGTGATGTCTGATAACTTCAGGGTTCTATGTCTAGTGGGTTTTTGAGGCAGAAATGACCTGCATATAGATGAGAGTGGAATGTTGAACCCACCCACTGTTACTGTGTCGGAGCCAATGTTTGGTATTAGATCTGTTAATGAAATTTGATGCCTCAGGGTTTGGAGCATATATGTCTAGTAGATTAAATTTATCTTAACTTAGACTTTATTAATTTTAAAGTTGGAAAGAAGAAGTGAATCACCTCCAGTCATCCAATTTTCTGACGATTCCCCGATTTTTAAAAATTATTTATTTAAAGTTCATGGGCATTTTGCTTCCATGTGTGTCTGTGTACCACAAGCATGTAGAGCTTGCAGAGGCCAGAAGGGGTGTCAAATCCCCTTGAACTGGGACTACAGATGGTTCCTTGTGAACTATTACGTAGAGCCTCAGAATAGAATATAGGTCCCTGGAAGGCAACTGCTAAATCTATGAAAATGGTAAAATTACTGAGAATGTGTTGTAGAGATAAAGACATATTAAACCTCCAGCATCACTCCCCTGATACTTTTAACAGCATTCTTTTGGAGGATTGTTGAGGGAGGAAACAGGGCAACTGCCTTGTAGCAGTGCCCTGAATGCAATACCTACTCACTCCATGTTCATTATTATCATAACACTGAAGGAAGCAGGCAAAAGCATCTTGTGCTAAGTACTGCCATTTTGACTTCAGACTCCATTTTATCTGTAGGGTGGCACAAAGTTTGGGATCTCAGGCCTTAGAGGAGCTGAGAACTTTGCAATGACTGATCCACCTTTAGACAATAGAAATAGTCTGTTATGCCCCCTTAATTCCCTAGAGTGTTATGGCTGTTCCTAACAGCAAAGAAAAAAATGGATCTGACTGGGTGGACTGAAAACCTTACATTTGTATCAGTTGACAATGATGGAATACATAGGGAGAGCCCTTTGTCTTTGACTCTTGATTGCTAAAAACTGTACCTGTAACTGGCACAGTTGAGTTTATATTTTTATGCTTATAAATCCCCCTTCAGCCCCTCTCAGGGCTGCTAGGAAAAGCAAGACTCCTGAGTCCTTGTCCTGCAGCACTGTCAATCAGTGAACCCACTTATGTGTGATTTATCAAAGCCTTTGAAACCTATAATTGTTATCTCTCCTTCCTCATGGCACACAACAGACAGGGTGAGACAATGTGAGCAAAACTATAAAGAACTCTGATTTAGAAAAGGAAGCAGTCAAAAACTAAAATTCAGCAGTAGTCTTGGATGCCAAAGCTCTTTCCACTACAGTCTTCCAGTCTTTAAATGCATAGTGGGCAATGATCCAAGTAAGAAAGGAGTAAAGGTACAAGATGACCCATTCAGTCGGGATGGGATCATAATAACTTTGCTAAATGCTTACACCATATCTTGACCTTTCAATCAGTCACTCATTCAACAAATATTTGAAGTTGTTAAATGACCACAAAGTGGGTGAAAGTTCAGACAAATGGAATGTTCATAGTTGCATGTTCCCTCTGTCTTTGGTTTTAACAGAAGCTCAGGGTTTTAGAAAGGAAGAACATATATGGGCTATGTAATACATGTCATGGTACAAAGTAAGACAAAGTAGGAGTGTGTTCAAGAAAACATTTGGATAGATGACAAACCAGGTTAGGGCAAACACATATTCCAGAAAGAGTAATTAAGCTAAATTCCTAAAACTCCTGTTGAAATAGATTTTGTGTGTAGCTATGAATTCTGTAAAATTTGAGTTCATTTATAGAAGATAATCATGATCAAAGCAAAGATAATGACCCCAAAGAAGCGATCATCTCTATCCTTCTCTTCTTTCTATTTTTTTAAGTTTTTGCCATTTTAAAATTTATTTTTTATTTAATATTTCAGAACAACATATTTTGATTATATTATTCCCTTTCATCAACTCATCCCAGATCCTCCCCATCCTTTTACCCATCCAACTTCATGTTAGCAGCTAGGCTCACAATAAAATCAGCCCTTCTCTGTTAAGTATAATATCCATAAATTTTTTGGAAACCATCCCAGCACTATACAGTTCATGGGTTACTAATTCTTCAAGATCTCATTTTTATAATTTTGCTTTATTAATCCTGGGTGGGTATTTAATTTTTTCAGGCTAACCATAACAAGTATCATTTAACTGATTTGTTTATTAGAATTAATGCAAACTGAGATCAAGAAATATGTCTTGACATAGGTGATGGCAACGAGTATTTTAAGTATTGGGGAAGGTATTATAATCCTACCCAGTCAAGATACTGAGGCACAGAAAGACTGTAGCACGAGGCTCTCCTGGGGTTGAGCCCTCCTAAATGCAGCTGCAATGTTCCACCCATTGACACATTCATTCCAGATCATAACTGGAGAAGGGTTAGGATAAGCCCTAAGTGAAATGTAAGAAACAGCTGGATTTAGGGTCCAGCTGCAAGGATCACTATGTGTAGAAACTCTCTGCAACTATATTCGTCTGAACACAGATTTACTCCTTGTCATCATTTTCATCTTGTGCAAGCAGCTAATCCTATTAAATGTTTGGTAAGTTAGAATATGAATCTCTGAATATCAAGGTTAATTATATCTATTCCATAACTCTATCTCATAAACTAGGATGTCAATAATATATATTAGGTGCTCAATAAATATTTGTGATTAGTAGAGAGACAGGAAAGTGTGTGCTTATACAGCAATGACCAAGGTCAATTGCTAAGGCTCTGTTTTCATTGTTTCTCAATGATGTCTCATATTAATAAACTTTGGAACCTGAGGTCAATACCTGTCTGTCTTCTCCATCATCCCTCCCAAAAAGTAGTCGGATCAACTTTCCCGTTACTTAAATGTGGATGTTCCAAAGGTTCAGTGACGCTAATGATCCAGAAGTCTCTAACCATGGGTTTCTCTATATTTAGCCCCAGCAGAAGCTTGGATGGTGTTTCTGGGTTCTTCCAAGTAGTCTTCCTGCTCAGCCTATTTCTGGTGCTTTTCAAGGCAGTCCAGTTCTACTTAAGAAGGCAGTGGCTGCTCAAGACCCTCCAGAAGTTCCCATCCACTCCTTCCCATTGGCTTTGGGGGCACTACCAGAAGGTAGGAAGAAGGGAGAGAGGGGAAGGACATGAAAAGCTGGCGCTCTGATAGTTTAGTTTCAGCCCATGGGGCAGTTTGCTGTGTGATGAGCATGTGGTTTCTGAATGAAGAATATTCATTGTACTTCTAAGAGTGAGCTTTCCTTGACCATGAGGGGCACACACCCTTTAAGAAGATGGGTGTTGACAATAGAGTCAAATTTCAGGATGTACAAGGGCATGTGAAAACAGCCTTTCCTTATGGTGTGGGTGAGTGATGTTGGGTACACAGAATAACTATCTAGGTTTGCTAAGACTGAGAGAGCTTCTAGACATGATGATTTGGGGGCCATGTTATGTATCAGTTTCCTCCGAGATTAAAACTGTCCTTTTTGGAGGGAAACTTGTGATTACAATACAGGATGTTCTAAAGAGAGGTAAAACATCCCATTCACAAAGGAAGCCCCTAAGTTACTGGAAGTTCTGTGGGGAGGTGAAACATCCCATCCTGCAGTAGAAGTCCTTAAGTTCAGGAAGCAAGCAACTCAAAGGCTTCAAAAAGTCCCTGAAACTGGCTGGATTCACCAGTCTCCTCCATTCTCAAGTGTGTATAAGCAGTAAGGATGGCTGACTTCTTCTAGCCCTCAGTAGAGCACAGTTTGGTAAGGAGTGGTATGAAGAGGTCTTCAGTGAGGATCGCACACTGGTCACATTTAAGAATAGATAAATTTAGAGCTCCTACAGAATGCTGATGCTCTTATCTCCATATCTTCTTTATGGGTCAATTGCTGCATAACTTCTTTATGGATCATTAGCTCCATCTAACAAGACTTCAGGATCTGGTCAGGGAAATTCTTGATACAGCACATGTCTGGATGAAAGAAAAGACATATTGTCAAACTAACGCAAAGTTCTGTCTTTTTTTTTTTCTGAACATTTTAGAGGCTATGTCCCTGTGATAGTCCTGCCTCTCCCCTGCCAAACAAAATACTAGGTGTCAAAGAATAATTTCATTAATTTGTCTTTTTCCTGGTATCTGCTCCAAAAGGATAAGGACCTCCAGCAGATTCTTTCCTGGGTAGAGAAATTCCCAAGCGCCTGCTTACAGTGGCTATCGGGAGTCATGCACGAGTCATGATCTATGACCCTGACTATGTGAAGGTGATTCTGGGGCGATCAGGTAAGAGTTCCATAGTTTCCTTGCAGCTGCAGCATGTCTACCACCCAACATTCATACCCCAAATGTTCATACCCTAAGTCTGTGGCATTTTAGAAAACAGTGACATTCAGCCATGGATATCTGACTAGTATCTGCTACCGTCCTCCCTGTCCAGAGACCAACATATGATTAAAAATACTTACATAGTTCTCAACACTTAAAATAGCTGCACAAGGCTTAATTTCTTTTAAAACAAATTGAGTTAATGTGTTTTACAAATTTCCCTGTAGGTGAAGAACAAATTTTATATCTAGAAACCTGGATTCAAAATCTCTAATTGCTTACTTCTCTGGGACAAAGGATTACTAAACCACAGCCCATTATAGAAAAAAAAACTCAAGTCTTTTTGTTATTGTTTTGTTTTGAGAGGTGTTTGGTTTGATTTATAAACATCATAGTGACAGAGACATTCAGCTGCTGGTGCAAGGAAGTCTGTCTTCCTAAACCCACATAACTGGCAAATATAGAAAGGAAAGGGAAGCAGTGAGAGTTGATAAGGAAAAACTGTCAGCAGAAATCCACCAAGAACTAATAGCATGGTTGCTAAAATGGCTCAGCTGGTCAAGGGGTTTGCTGCTGAAGCCTGATGATCTGAGTTAGAGCCCTGAAACCCACACTGAAAGTGAGAAGAAGGAACCAACTCCACAGTTGTCTTCTGAACACCAGACACTGAGGCAAGTGCACAAACGCACACACACACACACACACACACACACACACACACACACACACATTACAAAATAAGTTTAAAATTCTGAAAAACTGAAGAATTCATAAAATCTTGGAGTTTGAACAATATCTTGTTTATCTGGTCTGCAATATCTATGTTACTTTTCAGATCCAAAGGCTTCTGGTATCTACCAATTAGCTGTGCCCTGGATTGGTAAGTATATTAAAATAAAGAATATGTTTTCCTGACTGCTCTTTGGTGAATGGAGAACAATAGGTGCCTGGCCACAAGTATCATGATCCATCCCTAAATAAGGCTTTATTTCTCTTCTTCTAGTCAGTCCTTATCCTTCCTACTGCTGGTGTAAGTGTTCATGATATCCAATTTCTGCCACATCATATCTTCAGACATTCATGGCCAGACATTTATGTATATCCCTTGATCTGATAACAACCCGTTTCATCCTTTATTTCAGTTTTTTCTTAGTCACAGAAGATTTATTAGACAAACTTGGAGTCTCACTTTCCCTGTTTTTGGCTAAGAAATCCCACTATCACTGGAATTTCCTTTCCTTATTCCATCCCAATGAATCTTACCAAATGATCCCAGGGGTACCCTTGATTCCACTTCTACTGGACACATTCACATACCAGTCTCCGGCCCAGGCTACGGTTTACTTCTGTTGAATGGGAAGAAGTGGTTCCAGCACCGGCGAATGTTGACTCCAGC
Source organism: Microtus obscurus (assembly GCA_963919715.1). Classification (NCBI taxonomy): domain Eukaryota; kingdom Metazoa; phylum Chordata; class Mammalia; order Rodentia; family Cricetidae; genus Microtus; species Microtus obscurus. The sequence goes on along the minus strand of CAWTZC010001165.1, from coordinate 18,320 downwards.
CTTCCATTATGATATCCTAAAACCCTACATCAGAATCATGGCGGACTCTGTCTAATACAATGCTAGTGAGTGGTTTGGTACTTTTTCATTTCTCTACACACCTAACATAGCACACTCACAATGACCTCACTTCAAACAATTTTTCAGACAGTCACATAGAATAATAACTCAAGCTATAAAGTAAGTGCTCCACAAATGCATAAATTGGAGAGCTAATGTTTATCAGAGTGGATAATACTCTTAAGAGAGCACTGTGGTAAGAACATGACCAAGTATTTACCACAAAGGATAAAACACCATGCAACAGACTCTTCGTCTTTGGTTGGACCAGACAGAGGTGGCTTCAAGATGTTATGGGACAAGAATGTCTTGAACCAAGGGCTTCTGCATAATCTTGAGTGAGCCACAAAGTAAAGACAAGGTCCACACTCTCACATTCATCTCTGACATACCATCACCTTTATTAGGCCTGATATCTGTTCTCACCATGTTTAGCAAACTTTTGATAAGTGAAACGGAATTAAAACCATTCAGGAGACATGTTCATTTAGGCCCACAGCTTCTTTCTCTTCACACATTTTATGCCTATATTAGTGTTTGCACCTAATTATTCAAGTCTAATTCACTCTCAGAAACAGAAGAGGCCGCTTATTAAAGTGAAAGATTATACTTGTTTTAAAAACAAACAACAACCGGACCCCATGAGAGAGCATGTTGTTTTCTTAAAAGGTTTGGAAGAAGTAGGCCTCAGACTACAAATATTCGCTTCATGCCTTTAATTTGATACAGACATATGCTCTGGATGGTGAGGTACTCCATACTGATTATCTATAGATAAACTAAAAAATCTTAGCCTGAACACAGGTCTTCTGAAGAAAACACTTGTTTCATTGTCACCACAGGACAAATGGGAGAAGCTCGACGGACAGGGCCACTCTCTGGACGTCTTTCACTACATCTCCATGATGACGCTGGACACTGTTATGAAATGTGCTTTCCAGTTACCAGGGCAGTGTCCAGTTGGATGAGTGAGTGAAACCTTCGATTTGTAGTCTTTGGTCTTACCAATCTATCGGGGCTTAGTAAGAGGTACGTGGTAACGAAGACAGTTGCCTCTATAGAAAGCAATGTTCTCACCCAGGCTTAGGCCAAGGTCTAATTTCAAGCCAGCCCCAACAAGACACAGTAGAACCCTAGCAAGTGTAGAAGCTCATTCCTCTAAATGCTCAAGGATTCAAATACCTATAAGACGCAAGTGATGTGGGCCTTGGTGTTGTGTGTCCACAGTTGAAAGGATGACTATAGAGCCCACTCTATTCTTGGGTCAGACAATCCCATAACCAGTATATTGTATCTCTTATGCTCAGAAACTCCAGGTCATACACTAAGGCTGTTGAGGATCTGAACAACCTGACTTTCCATCGAATAAGGAGTGTCTTTTATTGGAATAACACCATCTACAAAATGTCCTCTGATGGCCGTTTGTTCTACCATGCCTGCCAGCTTGCACATGAGCACACAGGTTCTGCCTTTCCACTCCTTTCTTCCTTTACCAGGCTCACTGCAAAGATATGATTATACATCTCAGACACAGTGAGTTTACCAGAAGCCTCTATAGGACTCATGTTAGTCACTACTAAGATATAACTTCTGGGAGCCAGAATTACAAGAATTCCCATTTTCATTATATTGCATTGAGTGACACTGCAGGAGATCCACCCAGCAGCCTTTGACATGTTGGGCTCTGAGGCCCATGATATTTATTAGTCTTGTATGATATGAGGCTGTGCAGCCTCACTCATGACCAAACTCCCCACATGCACATGCATCCTGGGCTCCCTGGAACACGCAGATTGGGCTCAGGGGTCCTGTGAATTACAGAAGCTCTGAGATCTCTCTGACAAATGCTATCATGGGGTAGATGGAGTGATCAAGATGAGGAAGGCTCAGCTTCAGAACGAGGAAGAGCTGGAGAAAGTCAAGAAGAAGAGGCGCTTGGATTTCTTGGACATCCTCTTGCTTTCCAAAGTGAGTGAAGTTCAGGGATGAGGTTTGGTCCAGAAACACAGATTAAGTACCACCATTGCTCTTACCTGTGCCTTTACTCAGATGGAGGATGGGAAGAGCTTGTCTGATGAGGACCTGCGTGCAGAGGTGGACACATTCATGTTCGAGGGCCATGACACCACAGCCAGTGGACTCTCCTGGATCTTCTATGCTCTGGCCACACACCCTGAGCACCAACAGAGATGCAGGGAGGAGGTGCAAAGTGTCCTGGGTGATGGAACTTCTGTCACCTGGTGAGAAAAACTCAAGATGAAGGTGACCCCTGCCTTCTTATAAGAGAGATCTTTTCTAAATTGTTTTCTTTTTCTTTCTTTTCTTTCACATAATACACCCTGACCACAGCCTCTCCTACTTTTCTACTTTCTGTTTTTCCCACCTCTCCACTTTCCCTCTCCCCTAGACCCACTAATTCTCCATTTGTTTTCAGAAAAGAGCAAGCCATTTGTTGGCCACCCCCATAAGCTCTGGTCCACCATTGCTCCTGTGTATCTTGGTGGCAAGACATCTTGTGGGTGATAGGTTTTGTGGCTGTATTGGTGTCCCAGTCCCACCTTGGGAGACTTGCCTAGCTACAGAAGATGGCTGATTCAGGCCTTATATCTTCTCTCTGTCCCTTCCTCCCCACCCGATCCTGCCTGTTCCCTTCCCCATCTGACCCCCGTCCCTCCACAATATCTATTCTATTTCCCCTTCCCAGGGAGATTCATATTCCACCCTAGACCTCTCCTCTTTATCTAACTTCTCTGGGTCTGTGGATTGTAGTGTGGTTATTCTTTGCTTAACAGCTATTATCCACATTTATTTATTTATTTGTTTGTTTGTTTATTTATTTAAGATTTCTGTCTCTTCCCCGCCACCACCTCCCATTTTCCTTCCCCCCCCCTAATCAAGTCCCCCTCCCTCATCAGCCTGAAGAGCAATCAGGGTTCCCTGCCCTGTGGGAAGTCCAAGGACCACCCACCTCCTTCCAGGTCTAGTAAGGTGAGCATCCAAACTGCCTAGGCTCCCACAAAGCCAGTACGTGCAGTAGGATCAAAAACCCATTGCCATTGTTCTTGAGTTCTCAGTAGTCCTCATTGTCCACTATGTTCAGCGAGTCCAGTTTCATCCCAGGCTTTTTCAGACCCAGGCCAGCTGGCCTTGGTGAGTTCCTAAGGAACATCCCCATTGTCTCAGTGTGTGGGTGCACCCCTTGCCGGTCCTGAGTTCCTTCACGTGCTCTCTCTCCTTCTTCTCCTGATTTGGACCTTGAGATTTCTGTCTGGTGCTCCAATATGGGTTTCTGTCTCTGTCTCCTTTCATCGCCTGATGAAAGTTAATATTCAGGAGGATGCCTATTTGTTATCCACTTTTAAGAGAGTACATACCATGTGTGTCTTTCTGGGTCTGGTGTTCCTTGCTCAGGATGGTATTTTTCTAGCACTGTGTGACATTTCAGGATGGCTTTTATTTCAGGGACCACCTGGACCAGATGCCTTACACTACCATGTGCATCAAGGAGGCCATGAGGCTCTACCCACCTGTACCAGGTGTGAGTCGAGAGCTCAACACACCTGTCACCTTCCCTGATGGACGCTCCTTACCCAAAGGTAACCAGAACCAGTTGCCTAGGTCCTCATGTGTGCTCTGTTGTCTCAATAAATTGGATCCTTATTTTGAAGTTGAGCTGAGGTCATAAAATTGAGACTGAGGAAGTCTTCAGGAAGAAATGCCACCCCCTAGTTAAATGTCATTCTCTGCTTTGAAATTGCAGTCACTTGAGATATTCAGGGTTGAAAGGGAATGACACAAGTCTTGTGACGATGCGGTTTTATTCATGAGTAAAAGCAAGTGAGAAAGATAATGGAATCCTGCATGCTGGTGCAATGCTTCCCGGTGTCTCAGGAAATTTGAGTTGATGAAAGAGAGGAGCCAGGGATAAGTTCTGGGCTCCTTATCTCTATAGGGAAACATGTATTAGTGAACTGGTCATTGGGTATGATACCAGGTCTGCCACATCCTAGCACTGTAAACATAAGAAAAGATAACCGGCCTCATGGACAATTTAGTATTTCATATGAAAAATGGGCATAAAACAGCACCTTAGGAACGGCGGGGAGGGAATTGTGAGTGTTCTGTGAGCTAATGTGTGTTCTCTGATGGTACATGTAAGACATTTGATGAGTGTGTGTTGACACTTCACTTACTAGAAGCAGATGCTCCCATACTTCACTACTCTCTATAATCACTGGATTCATGGTTCTCTAATGCACACTTTGCTAAGCTCCCTATTGCCCAAAGGATCATCAGCTCTAAGTATGACTCCTTAAGCACATGCCAGTCTCCTGTTGGATGTGAGTCTAGAGCCCATTTCTTTGGCTTAATTTCACTCCATGTCTTCCCCTCACAGGTATCACAGTTGCAATCAGCATTTATGGCCTTCACCATAACCCACACTTTTGGCCAAACCCTAAGGTATGAAGGCCCTGAGAAGGGAGAAGAGCCACTCAATTGCAACTTCAGACATTCTGTCTCCTTTTGCATTGGAAATGGGCTTGACTTCGGTTTGTCCTGGTCCCTGTGCTCTCTCTGCAGGTGTTTGACCCCTCTAGATTTGCACCAGATTCTTCTAGGCACAGCTATGCTTTCCTGCCCTTCTCAGGAGAAGCAAGGTGATGGGATGGGTTGGGAGGAAAGGAGTCCCTGGCACGTATTAATATTTTCTATTTCTAATCGCTTATGTTTCATTTGGTCTACTTTTGTGTATTATTGGTATGTGTGTTAGATAGTGTCAGTTATATGTGTGCCAAAAAAAGATGGCAATTCAGTATACTGCAGAGGGTTTTAATCCAGTGGTTACTGAAATATTTGTAAGAAAAATTAGTATATTTTGGTATTTTTACAATTGCTGAACTTCATATTTCTGAATTGTATTCCCTATGCAACTTAAAGCAAGAATTTTAGTTTTGCTGTTTGGGCGCTGGGACAGGGTCCGAATTGGGAGGCCAACCGTGAGGGTAGTAGCTCCTTTGTCTAGGTGGCCTGCCTGCCCTGCGGCAGCAAGCTCGGCCCTTTGTTCGTGAGACACCTAAGCAGCAGGGAGACCAGATCCGGGTACCAGGAGAGACATCACTCGGGTGAGTGAGTTTCTGACCGCGGCGGCAGCCCGGGACAGGGAACTCAGACGTTCCTCACCCCTCCTGAAATTCCTGGGCAGTCTGCAGGGGCTATACTGCCCGATACTTCCTCTCTATTCCTATCCCACCCAGCTAGCATCCACGGCCCTCCCCCACCCCCTCTGACCCCCCCTCCCCTCTTTGAACCACACAACAGCTCCCAGCTCAACCTGTTTGGGCGCTGGGACAGGGTCCGAATTGGGAGGGCAACTGGGAGGGTAGTAGCTCCTTTGTCTAGGTGGCCTGCCTGCCCTGCGGCAGCAAGCTCGGCCCTTTGTTCGTGAGACACCTAAGCAGCAGGGAGACCAGATCCGGGTACCAGGAGAGACATCACTCGGGTGAGTGAGTTTCTGACCGCGGCGCGGCAGCCCGGGGACAGGGAACTCGGACGTTCCTCACCCCTCCTGAAATTCCTGAGCAGTCTGCAGGGGCTATACTGCCCGATACTTCCTCTCTATTCCTATCCCACCCAGCTAGCATCCACGGCCCTCCCCCACCCCCTCTGACCCCCCTCCCTTCTTTGAACCACACAACAGCTCCCAGCTTAGCCTGTTTGGGCGCTGGGACAGGGTCCGAATTGGGAGGGCAACCGGGAGGGTAGTAGCTCCTTTGTCTAGGTGGCCTGCCTGCCCTGCGGCAGCAAGCTCAGCCCTTTGTTCGTGAGACACCCAAGCAGCAGGGAGATCAGAACCGGCTGCCAGGAGAGACATCACTGGGGAGTTCAAGCTCAGCAGGATGGTCCCTGCTTCCACACTGAAGAGATACACCCAGAGACTCAGTCACATCAAAGACTGGACCAAGAAACCAGGCCTCTCTTGGCTTCATTTGAAAGAGGAGATGGGAAGGCGCCAATGTAAGATTTCCTCCAACAACCTGAAAGGCAACATGACATCACCAGAACCCAGGGATCCCGAAATAAGAAGAATTGTACACCCTACTCCAGAAGAAGTAGAAGAAATCGACTCAAAAGTGAATTTTTTGAAAATAATAGAAGACCTTAAACAGGAGGTGAAAATCTGCCATAAACAATTAGAGATTACAAACAAAAAGGTAGAGGAAATGAATAAATCGCTCAAAGATACCCAAGAAAACCAAGAGAAACAAGAAAATGCAATCAAACAGGTAAGGGAAATGGTTCAAGACCTGAAGAATGAAATGGAAGTAATGAAGAAAACACAAACCGAGGGAAGGTTGGAGATGGAAAATCTGGGTAAACGAACAGGAACTACAGAGACAAGTACTACCAACAGACTACAAGAGTTAGAAGAAAGAATGTCAGACACTGAAGATACCATAGAGAAAAATTAACACACTGATCAAAGAAAACAATAAAACCAACAAATTCTCATCACAAAACATTCAGGAAATATGGGACACAATAAAAGACCAAACCTAAGAATAATTGGGATAGAAGAAGGAGAAGAGGTACAGCTCAATGGTTCAGAAAATATATTTAATAAAATTATAGAAGAAAACTTTCCCAGCCTAAAGAAAGATATTCCTTTGAAGGTTCAAGAAGCATACAGAACACCGAATAGACTGGACCAAAAAAAAAACATTTCCTCCCCATATAATAATCAGAACACAAAACATCCAGAATAAAAGAAAGAATATTAAGAGCTGCAAAGGAAAAAGGTCAAGTTACTTATAAAGGTAAACCTATCAGACTTACACCTGACTACTCTATGGAACCATGAAAGCCAGAAGGTCCTGGATAGATGTACTGCAGAAGCTAAGAGAACATGGATGCAAGCCGAGACTAATATACCCAGCCAAGCTTTCGTTCACTATAAATGGAGAAAACAAAAATTTCCAGGATAAAAACAAATTTAAACAATACGTAGCCACAAATCCAGCCTTACAGAAAGTAATAGAAGGAAAATCACAAACCAAGGAGACCAACAATGTCCACAATAACTCAAACTTCTAGACACCCTTTACCAGCACAACTAAAAGAAAGCAAACACACAAACTCTATGGCTAAAAAAGTGACCGGAGTTAGCAACCACTGGTCATTAATATCCCTTAATGTCAATGGACTCAACTCACCTATAAAAAGGCACAGGCTAAGAGATTGGATACGCCAAACAGGATCCAACATTCTGCTGTTTACAGGAAACACACCTCAACCACAAAGACAGGCACCTACTCAGAGTAAAGGGATGGGAAAAGGTTTATCAAGCAAATGGACCTAAGAAACAAGCAGGAGTGGCCATACTAATTTCTAACAAAGTTGACTTCAATCTTAAATCAATCAGAAGAGATGGAGAGGGATATTTTATACTCATAACAGGAACAATTGATCAGGATGAGGTCTCAATCCTGAATATCTATGCCCCTAACATAAAAGCACCCACATATGTAAAAGAAACTTTACTAAAACTCAAAGCCGCCATCAAACAGCACACACTAATAGTGGGAGATCTCAACACGCCTCTTTCACCAATGGACAGGTCAATCAGAAAAAAACCTAACAGAGAAATAAGAGAATTAATGGAAGTATTGAATCAAATGGACTTAACAGACATCTATAGAACATTCCACCCAAATAGGAAAGAATATACCTTCTTCTCTGCAGCTCATGGAACCTTCTCGAAAATTGACCACATCCTCGGTAACAAAGCAAACTTCCACAGTTACAAAAAAATATCCATAACCAACTGTGTCTTATCAGATCACCATGGACTAAAGTTAGAATTCAACAACAAAGCTACCCCCAGAAAGCCTGCAAACTCATGGAAACTGAATAGTCAACTATTGACCCACACCTGGATTAAAGAAGAAATAAAGAAAGAAATTAAAGTCTTCCTTGAATTCAATGAAAATAAAGAATCAACATACTCAAACTTATGGGACACTTTGAAAGCAGTCCTAAGGGGAAAGTTCATAGCCCCTTAGTGCCCACTTAAAGAAAACAGAGAAAGCATACATTGGAGACTTAACAGCCCACCTGAAAGCTCTAGAAAAAAAGAAGCAGACTCACCTAAGAGGAGTAGAAGACTGGAAATAATCAAACTGAGGGCTGAAATCAACAAAATAGAAACACAGAAAACAATCCAAAGAATCAATGAAACAAAAAGCTGGTTCCTGGAGAAAATCAACAAAATTGATGAACCCCTATCAAACTAATCAAACGGCAGAGAGAGAATTTGCAAATTAATAAGATCAGAAATGAAATGGGGGACATAACCACAGACAGTAGAGGAAATTCAGAGAATCATTAGATCTTACTACAAAAAGCCTGTATGCCACAAAACTGGAAAATGTAAAAGAAATGGACACTTTTAGATAAATACCATATACCAAAGTTAAATCAGGACCAGGTGAACAATCTAAATAGACCTGTCGGTCACAAGAATTAGAAGCTGTTATCAAAAACCTCCCTACCAAAAAAAGCCCAGGACCAGACGGAGTTTCAATGCGGAATTCTACCAGAATTTCCAAGAAGACCTAATACCTATACTCCTTAAGGTATTTCACAATATAGAAACAGAAGAGTCATTGCCAAATTCCTTTTATGAAGCTACCGTCACTCTGATACCAAAACCACATAAAGACTCAACCAAGAGAAAGAATTACGGCCAATCTCACTCATGAACATCGACGCAAAATTCTCAACAAAATACTGGCTAACCGTATCCAAGAACACATTAGAAAAATTATCCATTATGATCAAGTAGGCTTCACTCCCAGAGATGCAAGGCTGGTTCAACATACGAAAATCTATCAATGCAATCCATCATATAAATAAACTGAAAGAAAAAAACCATATGATCATTTCATTAGATGCTGAAAAAGCTTTTTGACAAAATTCAACATCCCTTCATGATAAAGGTCTTGGAGAGATTAGGGATACAAGGGTCATACCTAAATATAATAAAAGCTATTTACAAGCAAACCGACAGCTAACATCAAACTAAACGGAGAGAAACTCAAAGCCATCCCATTAAATCGGAAAGACGGGCGTGTCCACTCTCTCCATACCTCTTTAATATAGTGCTTGAAGTTTTAGCAATAGCAATAAGACAACATAAGGGGATCAAGGGGATTCGAATTGGAAAGGAAGAAGTTAAGCTTTCAGTTATTTGCAGATGATATGATAGTGTACATAGCGACCCCAAAAACTCCTACCAAAGAACTCCTACAGCTGATAAACACCTTTAGTAATGTGGCAGGATACAAAGATCAACTCCAAAAATCAGTCGCCCTCCTATACACAAAGGATATGGAAGCAGAGAGGAAATCAGAGAAGCATCACCTTTCACGATAGCCAAAAACAGCATAAAATATCTCGGGTAACTCTAACCAAAGAAGTGAAGGATCTATTTGACAAAGAACCATAGCATTGAAGAAAGAAATTGAAGAGGATACCAGAAAATGGAAGGATCTCCCTTGCTTGTGGATTGGGAGGATCAACATAGTAAAAATGGCAATCCTACCAAAGGCAATTTATAGATTCAATGCAATCCCCATCAAGATCCCATTAAAATTCTTCACGGATCTTGAAAGGACAATAATCAACTTTATATGGAATAACAAAAAACCCAGGATAACCAAAACAATCTTGTACAATAAAGGTACTTCTGGAGGCATTACCATCCCTGACTTTAAACTCTACTATAGAGCTACAGTAATGAAAACAGTGTGGTATTGGCATAAAAATAGAGAAGTTGACCAATGGAATCGTAGAAGACCCGGATCTTAACCCACAAACCTATGAACACCTCATTTTCTTTAAAGGTGCTAAAAGTATACAATGGAAGAAAGAAAGCATCTTCAACAAATGGTGCTGGCACAACTGGATGTCAACCTGTATAAGAATGAATATTGATCCATACCTATCACCATGCACAAAACTCAAGTCCAAATGGATCAAAGACCTCAATATCAATCTGAACACACTGAACCTGATAGAAGAGAAAGTAGGATGCACCCTACAACAGATTGGCACAGGCGTAATCGCTCCCCTAGGTATAACCTCAGCAGCACAGTCATTAAGGGCAACATTGAATAAATGGGACTTACTGAAACTGAGAAGCTTCTGTAAAGCAAAAGACACTGTCACTAAGACAAAAAGGCAACCCACTGACAGGGAGAAGATCTTCACCAACTCCGCAACAGACAAAGGTCTGATCTCCAAAATATATAAAGAACTCAAGAAACTAGACTTTTAAAATGCTAATTAACCCAATTAAAAAATGGGGCACTGATCTGAAGAGAAATTCTCAACAGAAGAAGTTCAAATGGCCAAAAGGCACTTAAGGTCATGCTCAGCCTCCTTAGTGATCAGGGAAATGCAAATCAAAACAACATTGAGATATCATCTTGCTCATCTGTCAGAATGGCTAAATCAATAACACCAATGATAGCCTTTGCTGGAGAGGCTGTGGAGAAAGGGGTACCCTCATCCATTGCTGGTGGGAATGCAAACTTGTGCAACCACTTTGGAAAGCAGTGTAAGCGGTTTCTCAGGAAATTTGGGATCAACCTACCCATGGACCCAGCAATGCCACTCTTGGGAATATGCACCAACGAGATGCCCGAATCATGTGACAAGGACATTTGTTCAACTATGTTCATAGCAGCATTATTCGTGATAGCCAGAACCTGAAAACAACCTAGATGCCCTTCAATGGAAGAATGGATGAAGAAATGTGGAATATATACACATTAGAATACTACTCAGCGGTAAAAAACAATGACTTCGCAGAATTTTGCATGCAAATGGATGGAAATAGGAAACACTATCCTGAGTGAGGTAACTCCAGACCCAAAGGATGAACACTGGGATGTACTCACTCATAATTGGTTTCTAGAGATAAATAAAAGGTCAGTGAGTCTATAATATGATATCCTAAAGAAACTAAATAAGAAGGTGAACCCAAAAGGAAAAACATATAGCTATCCTCCTGGATTTGGGAAGTAGACTAGACTACTGGACAAATAAATGGGATCTTGGCGGTGTGGTGGGAGGGGTGGTAAGGGGAGAAGGGAAGAAATGTGAGAAGGGGAGGGTGGGGGGAACTTGGGGAAACGGGGATGATTGGGATAAAGGAATGTTGGTTAGGGGAGCAGTGAAGCACACATCTAATTAGGGACCATCTTAGGAAGTTGGCAAAGAGACTTGGATCTAGAGGGGGCTCCCAGGTGCAGGGCGTATGCCCCCAGTTAGTTCCTGGGGCGCTAAGGATGGGGAACCTGAAATGACCCTACCCTATAGCCATACTGATGAATATCTTGCATATCAACATAGAAACTTCATCTGGCCGATGGATGGAGATAAGAGACAGAGACCCACACTAGAGACACTGGACTGAGCTCCACCAATGTCCCCAATTAGGGAGCAGAAGGAGAGAGAATATGAGCAAAGAAGTTAGGACCACAAGGGGTGCGCCCACCCGTGGAGACAGTGGGGCTGATTCTTGGGGAGCTCACTCACAGGCCAGCTGAGACTGTGACTGAAAAAGCCTGCGGATAAAACCGGAATCTCTAAATTTACAGCGGACAATGAGGGCTGCTAAGAAGCCAAGGACCATGGCACCGGTTTTAATCCTGCTTCATGTTCTGGCTTTGTGGGAGCCTACTCCAGTTTGGATGTTCACCTTCCTAGACCAGGATTGAGGGGGAGACTTTGGACTTTCCACAGGACACGGAACCCTGACTGCTCTTCAGGCTTAGAGGGAGGGCGAGGGAAGGGGGGAGGGAAGGAGGAGAGGGAGGAGGGAACACGGAACCCTGACTGCTCTTCAGGCTGGAGAGAGGGAAATGGGAGGCGGGGAGGAGGCAGAAATTTTTTTTTTCCAATAAAAAAAAAGATTTCAAAAAAAAAAAGAAAGAAAGAAAGAAAGAAAAAGAAAAAAGAATTTTAGTTTTAAATGACATTAAAGGAGAATTTTTTACTTTCCCAAACTCCTACTGATTTTCTTGTTAATTCAACAGTTGGATGCTTCTCAAGACTCTTAAATATAGGTACCTATAAACATATATGTAATGAATATTTAAATTATTAAAGGTGATATATATGTAGTTAGAAAATTCTATACGAAATTTTATGGGCGTTTCTGTTAAAGTAATATATATTAGAGTTCATAGCTCATTGTACAATGGACATATTGAGGCTATCATCTTACATTTTGGGCCTCTACCCTCACAAAAAATTATACCGCATAGACAATATCTGCTTGCAACTGTATTTCCCAATTTGCAAAGCCATGCGTATGGGAAGGGACATCAGCCACAGGGGATTCAGAGCTAAAGTTCTTAGCCCTGTCCTTTGGATGTGATAGGGAGGGTAATGAGGAGCATCTCTGGCAACTTCAGCAATTGATCTTGGTCCAATAGGAAGTGGGTTAGAAACTCAACAATCCTGTTATTAGAGTGTGGTTCTGGCTGGGGCATCTGGATGCTGTTCTATAATGGAGTACAAAAGGAAGTGTGTGAACAACAAAGAAAGCAAAATGTGTAGAGATTTTCTGAGGTCAGATCAGATGACTGAGAATGATGGCAGTCTGAGAGGGATGAGGGGTCTGAGCTGGACAACTGAGCAGGAGGAAGATGGAGAACAACTTGAAGATTCTAAATCAGGTGCATTCCCACCAGAAATTTCTAACATTGATATATGACTCCCACTGTAGGATCAATTCAGTTTTTTGCAGGTAGATGATAATCCCCAGTATGGTCTGTCTTATCCAATCGCATCATCTTAAACCTAATAGGGGTGTTCATAGGTGGAGATCTAAAAACTTTGTGGAGAGAAGTGGATAACCTAATGACTACCTCCTTAAATAATTCATGTGATTGGACTCGATGCCCCACCATGCTGGCACTGTTCAAAGTGATATTTTACACAGCCAAGAGCAGGTCTAGGGTTAGACGTAGCCTTAGAGGAGGAAAAAAAATTTGTCATAGGTCAGAAATCTGGTGCCAGGCAAGGATTATGTGGTTGTGTGAACTTGAAGCCAGGGAACGATTTTGGGTGTGTGCACCTATAATGGAAGAAATGTTCTATACCAGGAAGGGGACCTTGAATCCCAACATGTCTGAGGACACATCTCACTTTATGTCTCTGCTTGGTTCAGAAACCGCATTGAGGAAACATGTTTGCTATGAATGAGATGAAGGTGGCTGTGACCCTCGACCCTGTCCGCTTTGAGCTGCTGCCAGATCCCACCAGATCCGGGTCCCCATGTTAAGACTTGTATTAAGAAGTCCAAGGACGGGATCCACCTGGCGTCTCAAGAGCTAGATAATTCTGGAGGAGAAAAGGACAACTCTAGGGACCTGCCGCCTTCAGGGCTTTCCTACTTGTCACTTGCTTTGTCCCGGGCTTCATCTGTACTTCTTCCTTCTTTCTTTCTAACCCCTGTCCCTCTGCTGTCTGTGATGTTTTTTTTCCTGTCACCCATCTTCCTGCTCTCTCTAAACTCTCCCTAGACTCTTCCCCAGTTGTGTGTGTGCCTGTCTGCCACATGGGTTGTGTCTCTGTTATGGCCACATAACCCCTAAACACCTGCCTGTCCTCGGTTCCCTTTATAACCATCCCAGCAGGGTGCATTTTAAATGGAGACACTTGTGCCTCTCCCTTTGGCTCTCAGAGCTCTTGGTCAGTAGAACACCACTGAATTCAAATGTCCTTAGGGAATCACATACTGGGAGAAAATTAGCATTACAAGTTTGCATCTCCTGAAAGGGAACTTGATTCACAGCAGAGGCTCTCCAGATTCTTTCTAATCATCTCATGTTGAAGGTTAATGTGTACAGATTTAAGGGAAAACTTTGGTTCCAATTTTCTTATGAAACAATAATACTGTTACAGAGAAATGAATAGTTTTTCCTCCTTTGACTTTAGCTGAAAATAAATCTATTTTACTTCATCTACTTCTGTTTCCTACTTTGTTTCAGATGCGAAGACATGAACCGAGGTGTCCCAAAGGAGCTTGGCAAGCCAGCCATCAGGAAATCTTATTAGTGTCTGGTCCCTACTTGTTAGAGTGTGGTAGAATTCTCAGCTCATGAGGGGGTTTTCTTTGCTTTTTGACCCTTTGAGTTGGCTGTCTACTCTAAATCGAACTGATGATTTGGTGAAGCAAGGAGTTTTCTGACTTTTAACCTGATCTTATTTGCTTAGTTCTCCTAGTTATTCAGTAAGGAGATTTGGAGTATTCTTACCTGAAATTCACATGATCTGGACCTGGATTCTTTGATGATCACAGCACCAACTACTAAAGAAAAGTGTTTGTATTCTTGCACCACACACAAAGCTCATAAAACTACTGCTACAGCTAGACTCTACAGTATGACTATAGAGTCACTTACTCTACTACTGCAGCTCTCACACAGTCACTTCAATATCACACTCTCACTAGTAACAGTCATCCTACTCTAAAAGCTAAACTAAATTCTTGAGCTAATCTATGTCATAAGCCAAGCAATCTAACATATTCTCAGAGCATTTACCCCAAACACAAAAAGAATCATACTTTTCTCAACACCTCTTGAAGACATTCTCTCAACACTGATTAAATACTTGGATATGTCCCAACAGGTACAATAAAACTAAAACATCTATCCGATCACCATGATTAAAGCCGATATCAAAACAAAAAACTAAACCATCACTGAATTATGCATTAGTGAATGAAAAGTGAGCCAAACAGAAATCAAAAGAACATAAAAAACCTTCTATAATTGAATAAAATAAAACAACATGTTCCAATCCATGAACATCGAGGGTTGTAAGAGGCAAATTCCTACCACTGAGTGCCTAGATTTCCTCATATCTGGATTTATGTCCTCCTTTTCATCTCTAACTTTTCTCCCTTATCTCCCCCTTCCACCTTTAGTTAATTTGGCTATTAGTTTTCTTAATCAACTGTTTCGTTTTTCTGTATATTGTTTTGTTTGTTTCTTTTTTTTTCTTTTATTCAATTTCTTGCCATCTACTCCTTTTATTTTTTATTTTTCTTTTTGTTCTAAGCTTTCATGTATGTTATTGAATTACTAATATGAGATCTCTCCCAATATTAGGCATTTTTCTTGATTCATAAATCTGTCACCCCTCCAGTCATATTTCTCAATTTAGAGGTAGAAACAAGTGTGGCAGATCATGGGTTGAATTTCCTATTCAAAACGGCCTACCAGTTAACTCTATGAATTTGAGAGCCTCTCTGCAATTTGCCACATGTAACTGCCAATTTACATCCTTGCAATCTATTATCAAACACAAAACACAAAAACATGTAAAAGAACTTGGAGGGAGATGGCATCAGAATCCTCCTTTTCTTTGACCTGTCTAGGTCATACTTAGCACCACAAAGTAATACAAACAACAACAGCAGCTAAAACTAAATTAAGGGCGTCTGGGGGAGCAAAATGAAAGCCAGAAGAGTGTGAGGAGGAATCTTGGTGTTTGTGTGTGTGTGTGTGTGTGTGTGTGTGTGTGTGTGTGTGTGCACATTCTATCTCAAGGAAAGAGACCTTACCAATGCAGATTGAGCAAGCATCAAGATCATGCATGAACATGTATGTCTGTCTCCAGCCTCCCACACAAGCTAATTAATCCCATCTCAGCTCCCACAGCTGTCCTTCTGGCAACAGCCTGTCCAGTGCCTGGCACCCTATCATTTGGGTCCTGACTGAGATCTGTTTTTCCAACACTCAGCTCTTGGCTGCTGCAAATTCACAACAACCTCTGGGTCTAGCTATCTCAAAAGTGTCAGCTCCCCCTGGTGGCTGGTCAGTGTTGGCAACACGTGCCTGGAACTCCCAGTCTCTGGCTAGGTAACAGCAAAGTTAGAAAATTCTAAACCTACCAAAAACAGCCAACATTCTGACATTAAAATATTTTGCATCAAAATTATGAAATTCACCTTTCAAATTATTAAAGTTGGATAATCTGTGTAATATATATTGTTGCTCCCCAACATCCTTTTTATTAACACCAAGGCCAGAAGGATAATGAATTATTGCTTAGAATCGCTTCCCCTCTTATATTATACTATAAATTTAAATATACTTAAGATGTATTTCTATTTAATACATTAATTGTACATATTATATTATTTGACTTCAAAACCAGTTAATTTAGGTAGAAAAACTTAATTGTGTGTGAATTGGTGTCTAGTGAAGCTTTGGAAAGTCTAGATTGGCTTTTAAAAAATGTTTATTGTAGGTGGGGGTGGGAATGGAAGATGGGGAAGGGAAACTATAGTTGGAATTAAAATTAATTAAATAAATAATAAGTAAAATTATAAAAAAGTAAAAATATTTATTGTGAAAAAAATATAAAATTTCCTCTTATTTTCTACCTTATTTTCTATGTTAAATGTTGTGTGCAAGAATTTTGAATACTGTGTTCTATCTCCTAAATAAATAAATTCGGAGGAAGAAACATAAATCTGTTTTGTAAAACAATATGTAAACGTACTCGGATCTACTAACATGGCTACATAATACTTTCATTATTCAGTAAATAAATAAAATTCGAGAGTCAGATATTAGGTATAATTAATATCAATGGTGAAATGATCAGCAGACCCATCACTCCACCTTTCCAGATTAAAAAGCTCACCAAACAATTAGGCCTCTCCTTTTCCTTCCTTTGTCTCTCTATCCTCATCTGGGTCAGCCAAAAATACTCTGTGGTTTATTCAGCCAGCTTAACATGGATTGCCGTCTTTGCAGTTTTAGAGGAATAGTGCCAGGGGATATTTTCCCCAACAACCCACCACAGTGGTCTGGTACAGGAAGAGCTTGTGTGGAAGTCCCATCTGGGTCTCATTTCCAAAAATCCCATTAGGATCAGGTAAACAAAATGGAAAATTTGGGAGCAGGACCGAGTTGTGACTGAATGCTTGTGGCATGGAAATTATAGCTGTGTGTGATCACCTGGAGGCTCCAGTGGTACTGGAAGGGAATCACATACATGTCATCATTTTGATGATGTCACTAATCAAGATGGTGACCAATCAAATGTTTCCACCTTCTTGATACATCACTAGTCAAGATGGTGACAAGTTATTTGGTTCCCATCTAGATGACATCCAGGAAACCCAGCCATTTAACCCCAGCCAAGTTCAATGGGTATGTCCTTCTTGATGATATTAGCTAAAATGTTGGCCGGTTACATGGTTGCTTCTTTTTGAGCTCATGATATTGGCCCATTCCTTATCAGGATTAACAATAGTTTTCATGGGATCTAAAAGATGCAAGAGCTAGACACACAGGGCAGTAGAGTGTCTGTATGCCTTAAAACAGCAGAGCAAAGAAACAGAAGAAGAGGCTGCCATTGTATCAAACCAAGGAAGGGGGGTTCATATGTCTTACCACCAATTGTACTGGTTCTCTCTCCATGGTTGTCATTTGGACCTCATTGAATCTCTGCTTGGCTCCTAGGCAAAAGTTACTGCTGGGGAAAAACCCATGAAAAAGCAAGGCATGGGAAGGTGTGTCCTTGGTCTGTGTGGATATTAGACATAAAGCAAAAGATAACCAGAATACAGTCAAAACCACGAATATATATAATAAAGAGGCATATATCCATGGATTCCTCCTAGGAAGAGGAAATAGTCAAGATCTCCTTAGTGAATTAACTTGAGGAATGGCTGGTTAATATACCTTCATTCAGATCATTATGGAAACCCACAAAACAACTGCCTGAGCTAGTGGGAGCTCACTGATTCTACTACCAGGGACCTACTTAAACCAAACTAGGCCCTCTAAAACTGGGTCACAATTGTGTGGATTGGGCAGTTTGTGGGGCCACTGTGAGGAATACCAGATCTATTCTGGTGTGTGAACTGGCCCTTAGGGGTCTATTCCCTATGACAAATTCCTTGCTCAGCCTAGATACGGGGGGGAGGCCTTGGTCCTGTCTCAAAGTGATGTGCCAGACTTTGTTGACTCCCCATGGGAGGCCTCACCCTCTAAGAGGAGTAGATGTGGTAATGGGTCAAGTTAGGGGAAGCAGGAGGGGGGAAGAGGCGAGGGAGCAGGGATTATTATGTAAATAAAAAATATTGTTTAAAAGAGAGAGAAGAAAAAAATGTTAAATCTAAAAAAATCATGATACGAAAAAAATCCAGGATCTGTAAACTATGA